>JAQFVV010006795.1:0-272353 GCA_028023455.1 Epiperipatus broadwayi | reverse complement strand
TGCTATTTTCATCATCCATCTGGAACTTATGTTCGCTTAAAAATTCATTTTCTTTGACTATGGTACTTTGCTGATCGACTTTGGCTTCGCTCTCTCTAAAATTATTTTTATTATCATCTTCACTCTGGCCAATAATTTGCACTATCTCATGTCTATTAAGTCTTTTATCTTGGTAATCACTAGCAAAGTTGCTTTCCTTACTTTCCTTTTCTGTCTCTTCTTTCATTTCTGCTACATCTCTCGATTCTGGAATACATGCTGTGATAATGTTTTCTTCTTTGGCAGCTATTTGATTTTTTTGTATGAAATTTTCTTTGATTTCCTGTATTTCATTTCTGATTTCCTTTTGAGTCTCTTCATAGCCTTGAAATTTGTTGCCTAATTCTGCACCAACATTATAAATCTTATCTATCAAATTCTTTTCTTGACATTCTACCTTCTCTACTAAGGTCTTAACTTCTTTCATTATGACCCTATCTTGATTATTTTCCACTTGACTTGTCTGTAAAGTTTCCTTGAATTCTCCTGTAACTTTATATTTATGCTGGCCGTTGACTGATAGCTTAATTTCTTTGATTAGGGCCTCAAATCTTTGCTCAAATTTTTGATTCCTTTCCTCCATTTTCTGTCTGTATCTTTCATTTCTTTCTTCCATTTTCTGATCCATTTTTTTATCCCATTCCTCCATTTTCTGATCCCTTTCCTTGGCATCCTGTCTAAGCTGTCTCAGCAACCAATTAAAATCCTGGCCTTCCTGCTTAATCTCCTCTACCGGTATCTGTTCAGATATTTCGGTAACTGAATTCTCTGGCATATCAAGAGTTTTCTGTGCACACTCATCTCTATCCTGGCTCATACCATTTTCCCTTTCTATTTCTTCTGTACTGCTGTTGTACTCATTAATCTCTCTTCCTGATCTCAACACGATACCTCCACCTTTCATCTCCATTCCTACTTCTATCTCTTCCCCACTGCTCATTACTTCTGTTTCTTTGTTCATTCTGTATACTATATATTCCTTTCAAAGTTATTATTATTACGCCTACTAAATATTTGATTTTTTAAACTTTTATACTTTTAATACGGCTGTTTGCTGCTCTCCCCCTTCAAGAACGACTCGTTCACTTCCATCCCCACTTTATGCCTAACTCACTAATATATCTATAAGCCTACTCCATCTCGATGCCCGTCCAACATATAATGAATTTTAAAAAAAAATTTTCGTCTCCCTACTTTTTATTTTATAAAACATATGAAATTCTTTTTTTTTATTTAAAAAAAAATCCCTTCTTTTTTTCTAGCTTTAATAAAATATACGAAAAATTTTAAAAAAAAAAAATTTTTTTTTTTTTTCGGCTATATATCTAAAGTATAACACATATTTTAATATTAAAGATGACTTAATAAAAATTTAACTCACCCCCGCTCTCTTCTTCCAGCTGTTTTTTTTATATATATACATACTTAAATAGTTTTATGACCTAATTCCGTTTGACCCGTCTGCACCAATTTCAAACCTTTTAACTTTTGGTTAATTTGACGTTGCTTATATATATATTTCTTCCTCACTTTAAACCACTCCAATTCATAAAAATACTTTGATAAAACAATGAGACCCCCCTTTTCTTTTAATCTAAATTTCTTTTCTCTGCTCCCTAATGACAAATTTATAAGAGGATGACTTATAACTTGATCAATCATCCTCGGGCGCCAGTCACTAGTGAACAGGAAAGACACAAAATAAATTTAATAATTTTTTTTTGCTATATACACACAAAAGTCCATAACTCAGAGTATGTAGGTGTTTACATCGAAGCCTCACTTGGTCGTCCCAACGCGGAAAAAAAATCTTACATATATACATTATTCAAAAAAAAAATTTGACTCAAAATCTTTAATTTTGACCAAAAGAATTATATATATACTCCATAATCTCTTCAGGGGTGGAAATGAGTTACAAGCCCCATGATTTGGGCGTCCAAACGCGGAAAAAAAAAAAAACCTATGTGCCAGTCAAAACATGCTTATCCATCTAACACGAGCTGGAACTCACAAAATGTACTTCAAACCCAGTCAAGCCCGAGATTTAGGTCAGGGACCAGCCTGGATTCGAACCCACTCTCCAAGCACCAGATCTAACACCCAATGGATAACATAACAATGGTAGCACACGAGATTTAATTCTTCATCCGGCCCACTAGCAAATTGGAGAAAACAATAAGACTCATGGACTTAAACATATATATAAACAACGTAAATACTAGACATTCCACGGATAAAATCTAACATATTTAAATAATAAGGGCTTTACTAATGAATACTTATGGGCAATTAGTGAATTGGATTGATTTAATAATGAGACAGAAACTGATATATAATGAATTAAAATATATTTATTGACAATTGTTGTTGGCAAATGCACACAGGCATTTCATTTATAAAGTAACATTCTCTAGACTATTTGAACAATAATTGATGTTGGCAAATAGGTTTGTGGCTATGATTTAATGGAGCCAAATATCCTGCTATACAACTAATCACTACATTAACTTATTTGTTATGTCCTTTTATAATCAGTTCGAGTGGCTCTTTTACGTAAAATCAAACCAAGTCTGGAGTGAAACTTAATACATCTGACTATAATCAATTTATATATTAACTATGGGCTTATAAAGCATCCCAGATAGCTTAAGATCGAACGGGTTTTCAAGAATGCTTCGGTTCAATGCCGAAGATTGCATATTAGGGAGGAAAGAGTTGGCTATAACGATTTTACTAATATGCTAGGCACAAGTAAAGTATAATAATAAAGTGGCTATGCGGATGGAAGAATAGTTTTAGGGTTTTTGTGACAAACAACGGTTTACCCAATAACCGGTCGTCATGCTGCTAATGGGGAACCTTTATTTGGTTCAGAGGCGGGGGACTTACGTGCTAATCTGGCCCGTAGCTCAGACTTCGCTACTGCACTACCCATAAGAGAAGATGAGCTGGACTTACCGTGGCTCCATCTTATATATATATCAAAAAGAACAGCACAACGAGAAAATATTAATAAATCCCACATCCGCCAAGCCGAAGGATATTATAAATTAAAGATCATATATTAAATGAACACTAGATCATCAGCTTGATCAAAAGAGCCAACTCTTCTGTAGCATGAGAAATATGATATGCTACTGACAGGAATATATAGCTACAAACTTTACTTTATCCCGTTCAATCTCTTTAGTTATCTATAACTACTAAACTTTTAAAAGGGGGAAAAGTATATTTAATAAGGGACTTACGAATACTTTACTAAAAAAATATACTTATGCTTGCACTCCAGGCTAGTTTAATCTTTAGTAATATAATAATTAAAGGTTGAAAAGCCACATTTTATATTTATATTAATTAATTTATTAAGTGAAAAAATATGAATTTGGGTTTCGAAACAGCGCACGAAATGACGCTATATAAATAATTTAAATTTATATGTTTAAAACCATATTCTATAATTAAATGCACGCCGTTTCGAAACATAGGCATAACTAACAATAATTAAAATAAGCAAAAGAAAAGCAAAATATAACTGCAGTGATTAAATTATATAGCAAAATATTAATTAACAAAGAAATTTAGCAAAAATATTTCATTTATAGATTTCAAATACGATTTAGACAGAGTTTACAATATTGAATTAATAAAGAAATTTGCAAAAGTATTTCATTTTAGAGAATTTACAATATTATTTGGAAAATAATTTAGAAAGAAATTGCAATAATATGGTTAGCTAACCTGATTTTGAAGAAATAATGATTGTTGTTGAAATTCACACAGAGCTCTGCGATTTTAAATAATATTAAAACAGTTCTCCTATAGCTGAACTGGAGATATTCGAGCTGGAACGAAGGTGAGTTCTTTGGCGGCTTATGGCATGTTCTTATTCAGTTGGGAGACGATTTAAAATGGTGTTGGAACGAAGGCAAGTTCTTTTAGCGGCTTATGACATCTTTTATTTGGTGTGGTTGTTGCTTCGGCATTTGATGGATTGAACTCGGCGTTCCATCACGGGAATTGCAGCAATTCTTGCCTGACTTTAGCCAGACATGGTAAAATTAACAATTTTGACTTCTGATATTAACAGCTATTCAACAGCAAGATGGAGTCTCCCTTCCCGCTTAAAATAAGGCCTATTTATATCCTTCTACTAAACTTTAACACCTTTCTGGAATTTCGTAAGCCTCGGGACCAATTGACTTTTAATTAAAACAAAATAATATAATTCAATTTCTACAACAACTGATAAAATCTCCGAGGTGTTATATTTAATTTCCTTAAAAAATGTATCAAAATATATAAACTATATAATTTGATTCATTTTCATTAATTAAATTCCTTTTCAGGTGTTATTACTTAGCAGAAGGAACGGTATTCTGATTTAATGAAAAAGTCTTTTGTTGCAAACAAAAATCAATCAGAAAACAAATTTTACTTTTTTACCCGGGTGTGTCACTAATTGATATCTTGTTTACAAAAATTCTCATTTTTAATTGCGAACAGATAATTCTTATTTTATAAAACTAAATAACTTTTAACATATTTGTTTATTAAAAAAAAAACAAATTTAAAGAAAATACTTGTTTCAACTTATATGTAAAACATTAAATCAGAAAACCGTTAAATAAATTAAAGAAAACATTTACATTACTTTTATTTAAACTTAAATATATATGAATCATTTTGCCGTTATTCCAAGGTTTAAATTATCCATCCACATACGAATATAATAGCGAAATATAATTTAGAATTGACCGAAAATTAATAAAACATTCTATAATAAATTATGAGCATTTCTCCGCTATAATTTTATCAAACCTGTCTAATTATAGCGTGTCTTCGTATGTAAATGGATAATGCCATTTAAACGGCAATTATAGCAAAGTTTTCCTGCTCGACTTATATAGAACATTTTTACATTTAACATTTTTATATTTAAGATAGGTTCGAAACTAGTTCAGACGAATAGGTCATTAGGTTGATGGTGAAACGGAAAGGGATTGGAGATTTCCGTTTCAATATATTGATAAAATTTGAACGGAAGTAAAGAATTTCCATGAAACTGTGGACAAATAATACATACCAGTAAACAGTAAAGAATGAAATGGACAGTTGGAAGTTATAAATTGAATCCCAAGAGATTGCAAACAATCTAGAAAGAGACAACATGAGATTAATGAATGAAGTAAAGAAATTTGTTGGTATGATGTGGAGAAGAGAAGCTATGGATTAGAGAAACGATATTAAATTTGGAGTCTTTCATCTTGCATAAGAAATGGTGATCATGTGGGAATGATAATAGCTGAAAACTCATGCACTATAATATATAAAAAGAGACATTGTGAAATGCAAATTAGTTACTGGATTCTGTTAATGACAACAACAACAAAAAAAAAAACGATTTAATAGATATTTAAGTAGTGCACTGATGGTGTCCAGCGTCAATACTTCTTTATTTTTTCGTTAATTTTAGACTGCCCCTCAGTCTTTTTTAAAATCTAGAATTTATATTATAAAGTTGTTCTGTTCACCATTTACACTTGTGAAAGTAAAATTTGTGTTTTTCGAATTTGTGTTTACATTTCTGTCACATTCTTTAAGGAATCTTAAATTTCTGAAGACTTTACCATAGCAAAAATTACGTAAAAGGATGGTCAATCTGAAAAAATGCACCGTTTAGTACAGTGGTAGAGAGGCAAACTGGGGAATATAAAATCCTTGGATTGATTCAAGTTCCGGCATTTCCAAAACTAGAACTTCTTATGAATCTCCAAGCAGGAAAGCCATTCGATTATTATGATTATTCATCACATGATCACCATTTCCTATGCTTGAATTATAACTGTTATTAAAACAGGTCAAACTTCACATAGAGTATTGTCACTCAATGCAAGCCAGAGTAATCAATGGATACCAGAAGGCTCTTCACTGACAAATGCGGCAAGCCAGAAACTAGTCTGGGGATATTGGATGAGTAGACACTAGATGGTGATTTTATGCACAAGCTTTCTGGTAACCATTGATTACTCTGGCTTGCATTGAGATTGAGTGGCAATATGCATAGAGATTTTTCCCTGTTTTAATATGATTATTCATCTGAAAAGCATTTGTACAATTAATTTGTTAACTTTTAGTCTTAATTTTACTCATTGGCCTCAATCTCACATCTTAATTGCTTTTATTCGTCTTGACAAGAGACAGAAAATCTTAAGTCATTCAAATATTTTCTGATATATACACAAGTTTTCTAAGAGAAGTCTATTTCCAATACATACCTGAAAGAAAAATTTGAACTTTTTAAATAAAATTAAGTTGAAATCAAGTTGTAACACATAGAAAGTGGATATGCTTTTATTGGATCACAAGATATTTCTAGGTATAAGCATTTTATGCTTAGTTATTTGGTCTTTGCATATAATGTAGAATGCTTATAGCCTTAAACAATTTTATTAACAAATAACACATAGTATTCTCAACCCCAGAAATAATGCCAAAGAGAAGGTATTATGATTCACACACAGGTCTGCTATTACTTTTCTCAATACAGTTATGCCACCTAATGTAAACTTTAGTAATCAATAGATATCAAGTGGGGTGCTTAATAAATCTTTATCCATGCTTGTTTTATATGATGTCCCCAGGCTAGTGTCTTAACTTATGGCTCTCATCAATAAGAAGCTTTTAGATCTGAGCACAATCTACCTGGATAATTTTGGATCTAATATATCTTTCCTCTAGCTACCATAGTTTAATTCTTTGTTTTACCATCAAAGTTACTAGCTCAGACTGAAAACATTAATATTTTCAATCTGAGCCAATTTATCTATCTAGTCATATAGATCTGAAATCAATTCAGTCGAAAGGTTTAGATGTACTACTTCTATATTCAAAGCTCCATAATGATGAAATCTAAGCGGGAAGTAGTCTGGGTTTAGGCTAGATCTGGATAGAGATTTATTAAGCTCTATCATATGACATCTATTGATTACTAAAGTTTATACTAAGTGGCATAACCCTGGTGAGAGAAATGAATCTATTGATTACTAAAGTTTATACTAAGTGACATAACCCTGGTGAGATAAATGAATTTGCTACTGAAAAGTATTGTGCAAGCTCATGTCATATGACGGCTTATTGGGTTTATTGTTAACAATTGAATGTATATGAACAGAATTTGCAAAGTTTGATTTTTTTTCTAAAGATATATAATAAATATTAGTTGATGTAAATAATCTAATATATAATTACAACTAAAATTTCATCATAACAAACTTTCAGATAAATATTAGAGATCTTGAATGCTTCTTTAAACGTATTAGGGTTTTCGGTTCTTGGAACAACATTGTAACAAGATATTTTCTCTCTTTCTCTATCTCTATAACTGCTTAAGCAAGTTGACTTAGGTTCAAAACTTTAGACTGATTTGAACTTCAAATTTTTAATTTGACAGGTAAAATGATGGTAAAGCATGTTTCTAGTAAATGGATATACAACATTTTGAAAATGTAGGAAAACAACTGTAATAACATAAGATAACCTTAACAGAATCAAAATAAGTTGATCACTTTTTATAATATATAAAATTATTAATTATAAATCTTAAATGTTATAGAATGAAGATTTGTTGTATATAAAGAAATCTGAAACTTGAAATTCAAATCTTAATTATTAACTACAAATCCACTTATTTTTTATTTAACTGTTTTTTTTTTTCTTTCTGTCTAATTAATTCCAAAAATCTTATATATATGAGCTTTTAAAAAGCAAATTTCATTATAAAAATAATAATAATGTTCAATTTTTAATATTTATTTTGTATTATTGTTTTTTTTTTAAAGCCAAATATTGATCTTTTGAACAAAATATTAATTTATAATTTATCTTAAATGTTTTTTCCCCTCAGCTTTGAAGAAAGATGATTCTGTCTCCGTATTTGTTGATTTACATGGTCTTTGCTGCAGAGGTTTGGTAAAACCTTTTGAAGGTCCTAAAATGTTTGTTGGAAATGGAATTTCTTTAATTAGCCGGCAGGATATATTTTGTAATCGTAACACAATAAAGTATGCATATTAATATTTGCTCATTTAGTTCTAAAGAAAGAAATGCACATCGTGTTTATTATTATTTGTTTATTTTTTAGGGGTACTGCCATTTTAATGACAGAACCACTGTTTGATTCTCCTTGCCTTAATGGTGTTCTTCCAGATTTGTTTTTCTTGCAGAATCTTCCATCGATTGTCTGTGCACAAGTTTTGAACCCGCAATGCACGGACATTGTTTTAGACATGTGTGCTGCCCCAGGTAAAAATAAAACATATTGTAATTAATCACTTTTTTAATGATGTAATTGAATAATTAAGATCAAAAATTATTTTGTGAGTGTGTGTTTTAAGCTCTTTTATTATATGTTATATAGATTAAAAAGCATTGTGATTGGAACAAGTATTTGTAATGTATTCATTAAGGCATGGGAGGGATTATTGTATAGTTTGTTGCTTAAGAGTTTGTCAGATATTTCAGGAATTAGTATTGTAAATACACTCTAGATGTTAGCAGGTGATAAATATCACCTTTAAAGATGACCTCTGGTATACTTTCTTACAATTCTGCAATGAATTTTTTGATAGAAGCATATACTTGTAAATTATCTTTATTTAAAATATCAAATAATTTCTAAAGTTTAGTCACTTTTGTAGATAAGGAAGGATTTATGCAGAAGTAAATTGTTCAATAAAGGGGTTTCACAGCTGTAGGATTTCAACTGCAATTCTCTAAGTCATTGAATATGAACGAATTTGTTATGAACTCTATTATGGCGATAGTAAATAGCTCAAAATTACAAAATTTGGAGACAAAAAAGTTAAAAATAATAATAGTCGATCAATTGATTTCTCAGGAGATCATGGCATTTAATCACCCTATCGGCAGATATGCATTTAAAATGACCAATCAGATTTTTATCTATGCTGCTTATCTGAGAATCTAATTTCTAACTTTTAGCTCTGATTCTGCCCCTATATCTACATTAAATTGTACAAAGCTGAGTTGAAATGAGATAATTTCTTATCAATATGCCCTGTCATTATAATGCATATTCGTCGGCTTTTTGGAATTAACTGCAGATACTGCTGATATGTAAATCATAATGAAACATTCACTAATGTCGTCAATTAGATTACATAATGTAATTGATTGTAATGATTGTCTTTAAAGGCCAAACTTGAAGGGAAACTGGAATAAAGAATACCATAATTCACAGTGCTATTATTCTTTATTATAACATAACATTGTTCATGTTTTAAGTATAGTTCTCTCATCTTTTTTTTTTTTTACCATAAATTTTTCATACGAGTAATATTTAGTCATTTCTTCTCATATGGTATTCAGCTCTTCTTCATTTCATTGTCTTTATTATATATAAGAACGGTGTTTTCTTGATGCACTATCTAACGGTGAATTTTTTTCTTGTATTTTGCATACTTAATATATTCATTAAGTTTTCTTCTTTTCATTATTTAAAATCTCTCTGCCTACAATAAGTATTAAATATCAAATGTTCATGTAAGTAATTAACCACATGCATACAAAATATGTAAAATATTTTATTTTTAAAAGAAAATATAGTTTTTAACTATTAATTCCATACTCTTCAGATTAAATCTGAAAACATTTTGGGAATTGTACGAATGTGTCATTTTTGCCTTAATACAGATTCAGGAATTAGGGGTGAGTACTATCGTTAAGGATGAAAGCTTGACCATTATCGGTGGCAGTTAGCTGTTACTGCTAGTCTTTTAATAATTATTTTGACATTCTAATGAGCTGGGGGGGGGGGGGTACAAAAATAATCACAGTTTTATAATAAAAAAATTGTTTATTTTATCTCTTAAGTGTTATAAATTCAAACTTCTTCAAAGTACTGTTTCTTTAATACAATATACCAGTTTTTATATATCTTTCACTTTTTGAAGTAGTCTGGAAACCCAAAATGAAGCCTTTTAATGCCTGCAGTGGATGTTTTTCACCACTTAAAAATTGAGGAATTTTTTTATTCGAGAGAATAAAAAGAAGCCACATGGTTAGCAATTGAGCATAGATGATTGATAAATAACTGGATCATGATGAATTTAATTAAAAATTGTTTCAGACTCCAAACTGCTTGCAGAGGAATTATTGTGGTGAAGTTGAAATTCCTCAGTTTGCCACAAAACGAGAGATTTACATTTAAACGCATCACACAACCATTTCAGAACTTGTAGATAAAATATCTGACCATTAACAACTAATTTCAAGAGAGAAATGTCATTTGTATCGATAAACAAAAATATCTGCATTATCTTGACACTGGACTTCCCTCACTATTCTTTGTTGGGACTTGGTGAATTTGATAATTTTATTAAATCATTGATAAATTTGTTTTCCCCAGAACAGCTTACCTGTTTCAAGTATTATAACTTGTTTTCCATAAAAGGAAACAGAATTTCACATTATTCCAACTTTTCCGCCATTACAAACAATCACTAAATAAGCGAAATGCACTTTACAAAAAATGTGCTACATAGTTACCACAATTTCACACGGTAATGTAATTTGGCAGATTGACGCAAAAAGATCCCTGTAAGAGGTATTTAACAGCAGCAGCATGTATGAAAACGTGCACATACTTGAGAACAATTCCTGTTATTTTTGGGTTCCCCCTCATTAATAGTGACATCGTAAACTTTAGAATTCTTAATATCATTTAGGTGTAGTCATTTTAACATGATCTTTTGATGTATATTCTATTAAAGCAAAATGCTTTACTCAGATTATATTTTAGACTTATATTTTTTATTTAGCATGTAAGTTGCTAGTAAAAAAAAAAGATTTATTCCATCTAAACAAAATCATTATATTGATATAGTATTCTGATTATATTGCCATTTATAAAAATTTTTTTACATTGCTGATATTTCAAGCTGCAAAATTTCTGATATTCCCCTCCCCATTAGCCTTTTGTAGGAGATGATCTATGTTTAAAACTTTATTGCCAAATCATACAATAATGGATAAATTTTAGTCAATGTTTGCACTGAATCTGTTTTTCTCCAAAGAGAAGCGCATTCATCTTCAGAATATGCTTATGTTAAGGAAGCTGTCTGTAGAATGTTTGCATCACAATTCTAAGTATTGCTATAGTTACCCATGGAAGGTTATTCCTAGAAATTAATTTTGATCAAATCTGAAATGAGGAAAATAAGTAGCCTTCAGCAGTATGTTGATTGTAATCAACTGCAACTAAGATTTATCAAAAATTTATTTCCAATATAAATTTACCCCTTTTTTTTTCATTTGACATTCTGGTTACTAGAAGGCTTTAAAAAGCTGGCAGAAATTTGTTCTTAGTATAATTGCTATTGAAATAGTATGCTACGTGATTTAGTGTAGTGGTAGAGTTTCAGACTCGGGGAGTATAAGATTCTCAATCAGTTCCAATTACTGGTACTTCTGATGCATTAACTTCTTATGAATTTCCAAGTAGTAAAGCCATTCATTTATTTATTTATTGAAAGAATGATTTTACATCGGGAACTCTTGTTTTTATAATACAAGGCTTTGCATTTACAATTTACTCAAGTGTACAACAAAATCTATTTCTTTGAAACTCTAGTTAACAGTGAATCAAAATACTTTTAGAACAGATCATATAACCGTCATGTAACAACTCCATTTTTGATTGTATCCTTGGAAGTTGGAAAGAGTACGCCTAATATTCTTAATAAACAAACAGATTATCTGACTTAGTAACATGAGTTCAAAGCTCTTTATTTACCATAGTAATCTACTTTTGGAAAATCTTCGGCTACTTGTTAATTAAGTTAAAAATAATGATAGAATTTATACTTGCAAAAATAATTTGGAATGCCCATAACAGGAATTAGTATTAGATTATTATCCTGCCCTTTTAGGTTCTTTTGCATTTTTTTTTTACTAGCCAAAAAATTGTTGTAGCCTTTGCACTCTCGGCAATTGTGGTAGTTTTTCATTCATTTTACTTGGTCTGGAGCTTCATATACCCTTTGGGTGGATCTACATTTAATCCATTTGTAAATATGCGATTGTTGTGCCCTTATTAGTCCCTTGAATCCATCTAATCTAAAATTATCAACGTGATCTTATTACTTGACCCATATTTAATATTTTTTGGGTGTTTATGAAATAACCATCCATTACATTTATTTATTTATTTTTGGTGATAGGAATGAGGTAGTAATATAGCGTTGATGCTGTTTGAAGCATAATTGCTTCCCAATAGTATTTTCTAAAACCAGGGATATACCATTATTAGGCAGTCTCACGATGATGGTTTTGATTATATTCTACGTAAACTGATCATAACAGCTAAAAATATTCAATCTTACATGAAAGTGATGGGTGTGACTGATGAAAGTACTCGTTGTCTTATGAGCGATGATTGTTTATGAAATGTATGCATAGTGAGAGAGGGTGGTCTGAGTTTCTACATTGGCTGATGATTAGGATATGGTGGAGGGGAGATGAGAGATTCACCGATCAAAAGCAAAAGTACACTTGGGTCACATGGATGTGGAGAGTCAGGTGATTGATATATGTTGTTTACATGATAAGTAAAGGGTATTATGAAATGCATGCATTGTGAGAGAGGGTTTTTTGGGTTTCTGCACTGTGGATCATTGGGATTATGGCTGAGTTAAGATGAGCAGATTCGTTGGTAAAACTTGAAAACTACTTATTTATATTCATATTAAAATCAAAGCAGGTGAAGTAATTGAGTAGTAGGATATGTGTTATTCGTTCAGTGTCTTACGAACATAGTTGTTAAAAACAGGTGAAAAGTAAA
Organism: Epiperipatus broadwayi; assembly: GCA_028023455.1. NCBI lineage: Eukaryota > Metazoa > Onychophora > Udeonychophora > Euonychophora > Peripatidae > Epiperipatus > Epiperipatus broadwayi. The sequence goes on along the minus strand of JAQFVV010006795.1, from coordinate 259,452 downwards.
TCATCCACAACTTGATAAAAGTTTTCCATAATCCTTTCTCAAAAGAACAGAAATGAGGAGACCTTTCATTCCAGTCTAGGTTATTGTTTTTTTTTAAACTTCCGAACTTTGATCTTACATAAGATTTAGCCGTACTCAAATTTTTTTGATAAAATTTTTTTCCCTTTGCCCGGAAATCTTTGAACTGTTGTTCATCTTTTTTAAAGAAATATTTTTGTTGTATTTTTGCCCTGAGTACTAAAAGCAGTGGACTCGGGAACTAAAAATATGTTCCAAGGAAGGTAGAAAAATATTACTTTGGTCAGTTGAATGGTGCTGTTGTGCATTACAATCACTTTGCTGCTAAGATTTCATGTGATTTCTTGAGAAACTAACCATACAATTTACTAATATTATTTATTTAAATTCTAACATTGTTTTTTAGGTGGTAAAACAGCCCATTTAGCATCTGTCATGAATAATCAGGTATTGAAGTAAGTTTATTTGCTTTGTTTATCCTAACGAGTATTTTAAGTCATTTTTATCTTATCTATATCATATTTATTCATTTATCGTAGGGTGTTTTAATTGCCATAGACAAAACAAAACCTAAAGTTGAGAAAATCATTGCTAACTGTCATCTACTGGGAGTAACCAATGTCTCTGCTTACATGTACGATAGCCGCAAAATCATCGATTTATCCCTCCGAAATAAAGGTAAAATCTTATATTTTTTTTTTATTTATCTATTTAGTTATTTTATTATGTTTCTTAATGGATCTGTTTGTATCACCTGAAAGTCTATTGCTAGCAAGATATTTATTTTATTGTTATCAAAGATTAATCTTTAATTTATAATTTGTCAAATTAAATAGTAAAGAGAACAAATCACGATAATTGAATGTTTTAGATTTAGCGTAGAAAGCTGCTTTTAATCTCAGTTTCAGAATTTAAATTTTGGATTGGACTGAGAACAAGTGAATTATAGACGTTGAGGAAATTATTGAAGGATGGATAAGCAAATAAATTTTATAAAAATAAAACTTTTTTAAAGGAACTGAGATACAAATTTCAAAGAAAAGTTAGAGCTTTATCAAATAACATTTACTTCAAAATTGAAACAACGGCTGCTTTTTTTGTGATAGTCGGAAGGAGGCAGAGGTCTGTAAAATTATAATAAAATAATTCAACACTTTAGAAGGTTTACTAAAGCATGTGAAATATTCTAGTCAATGAAGCATAAATTAAATAAAGGAATCCATATCACTTTGAACTATTTCCATAAAAGAAGTTCATAACAATTGAGCTTATAGAAGAATTTTCAAAAAACTGCAAAAGAAATCAATGAAAATGCTTATGGTATTTCATCTAATCTAAAAGATCACCCAATAAATTATTTAGAAGAAATCTTTTCTGTCTCACTGCCAAATAAAGAAAACCGTTACCATCTGTCCTTGACTACCTCAAAACTTTTGGTAGTTCAGGATCATTTGTCATTTATATGCGGATTAGAAGCTGGACTTTATATATTATCTCCAGATTTACTAGAAGGAGGAAGTTGTGAATTTATGATTGGTTGAAGAAACATCCATTATCATCTGTATCCTTCTATAACTAAACTGGAAAAAACTGTTAGATGTCATTATTAAGCTTCAAGAACAGAGGAATGAAATGGAATATTGTAAATGGCTGCTCACAGTTCATGCGTCTTTCTGTTATCAGTTAACTACTTATTAAAATAATTAGCTGCTTAGTGAATTTTTTTCTGAACTTTCATGATGTCTCACCGATTTTATAATTTTAATTTTATCCCCCCCCCCCTTTATTATTGCAAGTAGATCAGTCCAGTTTATTAAATTGATTGTGTAAACATCCTAAACCCCCCCCCCCCTTTTTTTTTTAATGTTAAGCCTATTCAAGTAACATATAAATTTCTGAAAATAAATCACGTTGCTTTTTATTCCCAATGGCTAAAATCTTTAATTTTAAAAATCTTTTGCCTTATCGTTTTAATAACCCCTCCCCCTTCAGAGTAATTCGCTCGAGTAATAAAGCTTGTTATTCTTTTCACATGATCATATCTAACTGTAGTCTTTTTAATAGTAGAACTGAGCATTCTCGTCTTTCAGATAAAGTTGTTTTTATTCTGTTTCTTCAAAGATTTTTTTGCCCGGCTTATTTGATGCAATGATGGAAAGGCAGATTCTAGTACTCTTGGACCGTGAATCATATCCCAGCTATGTTACTTGTGGTGATGTAACTTTTTATGAACTCCCAAGCACTTAAAACCATTTGATTATTTATATTTAAAAACCAATTTTGGTTTTTACTGAACTACAATACTTGTATTGATAAATGGATTTGAGTAACGAACGAATCAAAAGAATTCATCAAAAACCATATACGAGTTAAAAAATAACAGAGATAATGAATTGTTATATATCAAAAGCTCAGCTTCAGATTAGAAGTCTTTTGATTCATTCTGGTTAGCACAATACAACTGCTGGTTCTTCTGGAAACCTGAGATTAAAAGCCTAAGTATTAGGATTCTTCATCCTAATATTTCTTATACATGAAGACTTTCCAATAGTCTTCAGTCACGCAACAAATAATTTATTTTTTTCTTAATATAAATAAATTTTAGATTTAATACCTTATGGTCATTTTTCTTAAAAGTGTTTCTACTTATTTAAGATACAACTTATGATAATGATATAGAAATTTTGTGAAGTTCTTGATGTTTAGATCTCATCTCACGCACATTAAGTGTCCATTATTTCACATCCTATGAGAAGTTGATATGGTTTCATTGAAGATTTTGGTAGGGCATAAAGTGAGTAATACACTCAAAACTTTTTGTGCTAGCATCCATGTTTTTTGATGGAAAATACTCATTTTTATTTGGTATTTTTTTATCTCTAGTATAACTGCTGACATCTAGGTATTATAGTTAGAACTAATAATTTACAAAAATTTTAATTTTAGTTAAAATTTTTATTGCTAGAAGTTGAAAATGAATTCTAGCTGTTAATAGCAGACCTTGTACCTGGACGTGCATATGCAAAGTTTCTGGAATTTATCAATAAAAAGCCATCGATCTTTTTTACCTTTTAATCCTAATTGCTTATGCCTTTGTTCCAGATATGAGTATCTTTCAAACGAAACATTTAAAAGACCTCTTTTTAAATTTAATGAGATCCAAGGTAATCTTTTTTTATTAAAACTTCGCTTAAATCATTATAGTCTTGTAATCCACATCTTAAATGTATCTTTCTGGCCAACATTAATGCTAAACCTTTTATCTCCATTTTATTATTATTGAGTTAGATATATTGATTTTCATCCAAAACTTTGTAAATATTTCATTAATTCTTTTTGCCATTCTGTTAGACCAACCTGCAAATGTTGCCATGGCAACAATAAAGAACTTTTCGACCTTCATTGTTTACTTCATTCTTATCAGTCAATGCTTATTTGGCAGTTCATGTAAACAAATATTGATCCAAACAAATGTTTCTGTCTTACATCATCTTTTCTGTAAAAAAAAAAAATTAATTTTACAAAAATATTTTTGACTCATTTACGCAATGTAAAAGATGACTAATTTTTCCCCCAGGTTGCTTGCTGTGCAATCTTTGGATCAGTATGTGTTACATAGGTATTGTTTAGCTATTCACCACAAAAATTTTAAGATGTTAGCATGTCAGGTTCACAAATTACAACATGAAATGTGGGAGTGTGTGTTTCATATCTTTGTCTATCCTCTTCAGTCTCTCCATGACATCATGGAATTTTGCAGACCACTTGGAAATGTTTTTGTGATTTTTGGCTTCGCTGCCATACATGTTTGAATCATTTTAAATATTTTATTGTCAGTTATACTCAATTTAAAATAAAATGTAATGTTAGTGCTTTGTTCTGTTGTGGGTTTAAGTGCAAAATATTATAACATTTCATGTCAAAACTCATGATCTAAACATATTAGTGCCTTAAAATTTTTGTGGAGAATAGCTAAACTACATCTCTACAAAATGTATGCATTGATTTCGAGGTGGGGCTGCAAGCTGGTTGGAAAGAGAACCGGTCACCAGTGTGTATCTCCGTTTTTATTTATTTATTTACACATTTTTTGTTTTTCAATAAATTTGGGGGGAAAAAAAAACCTGGTATCTTTCTCTGTCAATTAATTTATATTATTAGAGTACATAGGAAGTGATCATTGATTAGTGAGATGTAAAATATATGTTAATGCAAAATTAGAAAGACAAAAATCATTAAGAAAAACAATATTTACAGTTGATATTCCTAACCTTCAGAAACATTCTAATGAATTTAAATTAGAACTTGCAAAACGTTTTCAAGTATTAGTAGATTTTGAACGTGATTCAGATTTGAATGAAATTAATAGGAAAATAACTAATACATCTTTAAAAACTAACACAGATAGCTTGTAGAAAAAAAACAGTAAAATTTCTACTGAGACTAGATAATTTATCAAGAAAAGAAGAAATATGAAGATATATAAAAATGGTGTATTAAGAAGGATTGATAGTGATATGAGAAAATATAATTGTGAACTAGCAAGGAAAGCTGTAGAAGAGAATAAAAGTCTCAAGAGTGTAAAACAATGATTTGGTATTGATAGGAAACTTATATCTGCAATAAGAAAAAAATATGGAACTATTACTAAAAAGAGATGATATCATAAAATGGGTAGAAGACTTCTATCCAACTATTATATCTTCTGAATTGTTCAGGATTTTAAATGAAGAAGTGAGACATGCAATTAAATTTATGAAGAAGGAAAAAGCCCCAGATAGTGATGGAATTATAATCAATATCTTAAAAGAAGCAGATGAAGAAATGGAAAAATTTTTGGCAAAATTATGTACCAGATGATTGGAAGAATGCAGTAATAATATTAATATTTAAAAAAAGGTGATAAAGAAGATATTAGAAATTATAGACCTATCCGTCTTTTATTTACCGACATAATTATACTCGTCTACAGAGAACTTTGGATTTCAATCAATAAAAGAACAAGTTGGATTTAAAAGTGGTTTGAATACAGTAGATCTTATCCAGGTATTAAGAAAAATTATAGAAAAGATCAATGAATATGAATTGCTATTATGCTTTGAATTTGTCGATTATGAAAAGGCATTTGATTCTATAAGCATTTCTTCAGTGATTAAAGCATTAGGTCACTTATCAAAATGCAACAGCAACAATTAGATTACATAATGATACTGGGAAAGTCAACATTGAGAAAGGTGTAAGACAAGGTGACTCCATATCTCCAAAACTTTTTACAGCAGTGCTGCAAGAAGTATTTTGTGGATTAAAATGGGGAGCTAAAGGAGTGAAAGTAAATGGAGATTATTTAAGTCATTTAGATTTTGCAGATGATGTAGTTGTTTTTGCAAGTAATGTTTTAGAACTGCAGGAAATGTTGCAGGAGTTATCAGATGAAAGTAAGAAAGAGGACTAGAAGTAAATGTTAAAAAGACTAAAGTAATGTTCAATGGATTTTCTCAAAAGCTGAAAATAAAGATTGATTATGATGAATTAGAAGAAGTTAACAGTTACAAATACCTTGGTCAGATTATTAATTCAGATGGAAACCTAATGGATTAAATTAATTATAGAATTAAACTTGGTTGGAGTGCTTTTGGTAGAAATAACTTACTATTAAAAGGAAATATGCCTATGTGTTTGAAAAGGAAGGTTTTAATAAATGTGTTTTACCAGTTTTTACTTAATGGACACTTAATAGAAGAGCAATACAGAGACTTCAGACCACTCAAAGAAGTATGGAGAGATGCATGTTAGGAGTAACAAGAAGAGATTGAAAACACAATACATGGGTAAGAGAATAAACAGGTATTACTGACATCATTGAAAGGATTAAAAGACTGGAGTGATATGATAATAGATCGACAATTGAAATATTGAACTGAATTCCAAAAGATTGTAAAAGACCCAGAAAGAGACCACATGTGAGATGGATGGACGAAATAAAAAAGTAAGTAGGGGTGATGTGGAGAAGAGAGGCTAGAGATCAGAGAAGATGGAGAGAGATCTTCATCCTGCGATGGATTGATAATCTTAATTCACAATTCATTAAATTAAAATAACGCACGCAGAAAAGAAAATGTATTAATTATAGTGAATTTTAAAATTAAAAAAAAAAAATTAACACAATATATAATTTATACTTGATGCACTTTATATTGTTTTATCTAAATAGTTTTTTTTTTTTTGCAATAGATAATCAATAAAACTGTATATTTTTTTGTGCCACTTTTAATTTTTCTTTTTAAACAACGCTTCACGGCATAAATGTAAAATTAAATCAAAATTTGATAAAGAAATGTAATATATAGTTGATTGCTGAAAATTTAAAATCTAAATGATTTTTTTTTCTTTTAATGATACAATAAGGTATATGTTTTAACAATCACTATTATTTTGAATATCAGATACAAATTATGAGATTATTGATTTAAAATTGTGCAAATAAATGATATTTTTAACGTATGATTAGTAATATTAAAGTTGATTATTAACCTTCAAAATGAACAAATCATTTTTTTCTTCAAAATGATTTACAATTACAATGATTGTTTATAATTTTTTGTTCTTTCTCTTCTTATGTATTGATTTCTATATTTTACTTATCATCATTTTCACCTTACACTTCACTAATATTATTTTTTTAATCAAACTGAGTGGTATTGTTGAAATGTATAAGAAAAGTGAAAAAGGTACGATTGTTTATAATTACGATGCTGAAGCAAAATATCACATGATCACCATTTCTTATGCTTGCTCATAACTATTATTAAAACAGGCAAAACTATATGTATTGCCACTCAGTGCAAGCCAGAGTAATCCCCATCAGATGGGGATTTCATGCACAAGCCTTCTGGCTTCCATTGACTACTCTGGCTTGCACCGAATGGCAATATGTATAGAGAGTTTTGCTTGTTTTAATAACAGTTATGAGCAAGCACAAGAAATTTGTAATCATGTGATGTTTATTGGCTTAAAACCAATCCTGCCTAATAGGATAGTGGTGGCTATGGTTATTGAAGAACCAAAGACACCAAAATGTATAGGTACTGAACTGAGTTCAGACCTATATGACTATATAAGCTACTGAGCTTGAATGGAAAATATTATAGTGTTTTCAGTTTAAGACTCATGGTTTTGTAGTTAAGTGGAGATTAAAAGTGGCTGCTGGAGGGTTGCATTAGATCCTAAGATCTAGATGCAGTGCTCTCAGATCCAAGGCTCTTCACTGACGAAGGCCACAAGCAAGAAACTAGTCTGGGGATATTGGATGAGTACGCACGAGATGGGGATTTTATGCACAAGCCTTCTGGCATCCATTGATTACTCTGGCTTGCACTGAGTTTTGCCTGTTAATATCTGAAGCAAAATAAATTTCATAAGGATTTTAATTCACAATATTGATCGAGTGAATATATTTTATTAATATATACATTTTAAAATTAAATAATAATACACTTATGTTTTTGATTGATTTAGTCATTAACGATGAAAATATTTTTACTTTGGACATGAAAGAACTGATTGCCTTACAAGAATGAAAATCAGATAAAATCATAATATTGCACACTATATAATGAATTAATTCTGTACTATACTGTACATTTTTAGCATCAAAGTCACCCTTTTATACGGATGATATAGCTTTAGTATTGAAGTCACTATCCTATGATGTCATCAATCTTACAAAATTCCCCCCATTTTGAGAAAGTAATAAAAAAAAAAGGTAAAGTTCATAATAATGAATTATCGATTGTAAATCACAATAGCGGGTACAAATGGCGAATCCTCATTTAAAGGTCTGTCATTAACTAGGGTGATTCTAACAGAATTTTGTTTTTATCTTTGTGGAAGTCGAGTTTATTGATCACAGCCCAGTCTGTTACTCTCGGCTAGGGTGATTAATTCCCAAGCAAAAAACTATTTGATTATTTTATTATTATTAATATTAAGCTATCAGCCTTTCCATTCATATCTTAATCATAGTTTGTAATTTTGTTTAGTCTTAGTTTTTTTTTCCAATCCACGGTTACATTTAATCCCCAAACAATCCAGATCTGGTTGTTTGCTTAACTATAACTAAAAAAGATATTAAAATAAGGTATCTTTTATTTATTTACATGTCTTTTTTTTTTTTTTTGTAGATGTCTCATTAGGGCCACCGTTTTGTCCAGAATCTTTTGATAAGATCCTTTTAGATGCCCCCTGCAGTGCGTTAGGACAGCGTCCTCAGTTGCATAATAAGATGATGTTGAAAGAATTGCAATCTTACCCACAGTTACAGCAAAAGTTGTTTTCCGTTGTAAGTAAGATTATATATATATAATTTGTAATAATGTGCTGTGGTGAGAACTTTAAAGCGCCTTCTATTGAGCTCATTGTGAAATAACATATACAATCTGTGTAATAGATAACTTAGGGATTTTAAACAATAATTTTACAAATTCCATGGAGCTAATTTCAGAGAAATCTCTTTTGTTGCTCTGTGCCAAGCTTTTGTAAATCATGAATGGCAAATCATTGCAGGTTGGAATTTTATTTTATACAAAATAAATGTATTTGCTTTATTTAACTTATTGACTGCTGAAGCGGCCATATTGAATATTTAAAAAATTATGTTAAACCACAAATTTTATAATAATTTAAGTTTGTGTTGTTGGAAAATGACATAATATATATTATTTGAAACATAGAACATAAAAGAATGTAATGAAGTTGAAAAAATATAGCCATTGATATTCAAAGTAATAAAAAAAAAGGGGGAAAAATTAATATTTCTAAAAATTATTTTCATATTATTTCATAAATTCAAAATTTTCATGCTTAAATTTTAAATCTATGCTTTTGTTAATAACTTCACTGCATTCTTCATTAGATTTCCAAAAGATTAATGTATAACATGACTTATCTAAGGTAATCCATTACTTCAATACTTCAAGAAATAAAGACATTGTAACTTTCAATTTTTCCTGATAGCCCTCAAAGTATTTTTCCATACGTGGGTTTGCAACGAATATGTCATCCCTAATAACAAGTAGTTAATATTGATCAATAATTAGTGTAATTTGAATATTATAATAAAGAATTTCAATAAAGTTAGTAATTTATAAAAAAATTAGTCATTAATTTTTATATTAGAGAAAAATATGTGGAAAAATTAAAAAAAAAAACATTTTTATTGTAAATAATTTGTTTTATTTATTAATGAAGCAGTAATCAATATATATATAAAATAAAACAAAACAATAAAAGCAACATATATAAACTAAAAAAGATATCATATATAAAATTATACATAAAATTATTAAAAAAGGCAAACAAAATTAAAATTATACATAAAAGTATTAAATAATATTTATTTTCAAAGCGCAGATGATTTGAAATTAACTTACGAGAGAGTGCAAGTCTCTCAGCGCTTGTGATTATTAATAGCCAATCAGATCGTAAATACTGGGACAACGATTTAACAAGAAAAGAGTGGTAACCACTCTTAACTTTACTTGTCTGTCTATATATCCAAGCCAGTCCAAAGTACTTATATCTGAAAGTGTGAATATTAAATACCTTCACACACTACTCACTGACTTCAAATTACAAACATACAGCATGAAATCTTTAGATTCACTATGCAGTAGATTATCGATGTTATAAATTGCAGAAATATATGTAAATAATATTTATTTTCAAAGCGCAGATGATTTGAAATTAACTTACGAGAGAGTGCAAGTCTCTCAGCGCTTGTGATTATTAATAGCCAATCAGATCGTAAATACTGGGACAACGATTTAACAAGAAAAGAGTGGTAACCACTCTTAACTTTACTTGTCTGTCTATATATCCAAGCCAGTCCAAAGTACTTATATCTGAAAGTGTGAATATTAAATACCTTCACACACTACTCACTGACTTCAATTTACAAACATACAGCATGAAATCTTTAGATTCACTATGCAGTAGATTATCGATGTTATAAATTGCAGAAATATATGTAAATAATATTTATTTTCAAAGCGCAGATGATTTGAAATTAACTTACGAGAGAGTGCAAGTCTCTCAGCGCTTGTGATTATTAATAGCCAATCAGATCGTAAATACTGGGACAACGATTTAACAAGAAAAGAGTGGTAACCACTCTTAACTTTACTTGTCTGTCTATATATCCAAGCCAGTCCAAAGTACTTATATCTGAAAGTGTGAATATTAAATACCTTCACACACTACTCACTGACTTCAATTTACAAACATACAGCATGAAATCTTTAGATTCACTATGCAGTAGATTATCGATGTTATAAATTGCAGAAATATATGTAAATAATATTTATTTTCAAAGCGCAGATGATTTGAAATTAACTTACGAGAGAGTGCAAGTCTCTCAGCGCTTGTGATTATTAATAGCCAATCAGATCGTAAATACTGGGACAACGATTTAACAAGAAAAGAGTGGTAACCACTCTTAACTTTACTTGTCTGTCTATATATCCAAGCCAGTCCAAAGTACTTATATCTGAAAGTGTGAATATTAAATACCTTCACACACTACTCACTGACTTCAAATTACAAACATACAGCATGAAATCTTTAGATTCACTATGCAGTAGATTATCGATGTTATAAATTGCAGAAATATATGTAAATAATATTTATTTTCAAAGCGCAGATGATTTGAAATTAACTTACGAGAGAGTGCAAGTCTCTCAGCGCTTGTGATTATTAATAGCTAATCAGATCGTAAATACTGGGACAACGATTTAACAAGAAAAGAGTGGTAATCACTCTTAACTTTACTTGTCTGTCTATACATCGACGCTCTTCCGATCTTTCAGTCCAAAGTACTTATATCTGAAAGTGTGAATATTAAATACCTTCACACACTACTCACTGACTTCAAATTACAAACATACAGCATGAAATCTTTAGATTCACTATGCAGTAGATTATCGATGTTATAAATTGCAGAAATATATGTAAATAATATTTATTTTCAAAGTGCAGATGATTTGAAATTAACTTACGAGAAGTGCAAGTCTCTCAGCGCTTGTGAATATTAATAGCCAATCAGATCGTAAATACTGGGACAACGATTTAACAAGAAAAGAGTGGTAACCACTCTTAACTTTACTTGTCTGTCTATATTCAAGCCAGTCCAAAGTACTTATATCTGAAAGTGTGAATATTAAATACCTTCACACTACTCACTGACTTCAAATTACAAACATATAGCATGAAATCTTTAGATTCACTATGCAGTAGATTATCGATGTTATAAATTGCAGAAATATATGTAAATAATATTTATTTTTCAAAGCAGATGATTTGAAATTAACTTAGAGAGTGCAAGTCTCTCAGCGCTTGTGATTATTAATAGCCAATCAGATCGTAAATACTGGGACAACGATTTAACAGAGAAAGTGGTAACCACTCTAACTTTACTTGTCTGTCTATATATCCAAGCCAGTTTAAAGTACTTATATCTGAAAGTGTGAATATTAAATACCTTCACACACTACTCACTGACTTCAAATTACAAACATACAGCATGAAATCTTTAGATTCACTATGCAGTAGATTATCGATGTTATAAATTGCAGAAATATATGTAAATAATATTTATTTTCAAAGCGCTTTGAAAATAAATATTATTTACATATATTTCTGCAATTTATAACATCGATAATCTACTGCATAGTGAATCTAAAGATTTCATGCTGTATGTTTGTAATTTGAAGTCAGTGAGTAGTGTGTGAAGGTATTTAATATTCACACTTTCAGATATAAGTACTTTGGACTGGCTTGGATATATAGACAGACAAGTAAAGTTAAGAGTGGTTACCACTCTTTTCTTGTTAAATCGTTGTCCCAGTATTTACGATCTGATTGGCTATTAATAATCACAAGCGCTGAGAGACTTGCACTCTCTCGTAAGTTAATTTCAAATCATCTGCGCTTTGAAAATAAATATTATTTACATATATTTCTGCAATTTATAACATCGATAATCTACTGCATAGTGAATCTAAAGATTTCATGCTGTATGTTTGTAATTTGAAGTCAGTGAGTAGTGTGTGAAGGTATTTAATATTCACACTTTCAGATATAAGTACTTTGGACTGGCTTGGATATATAGACAGACAAGTAAAGTTAAGAGTGGTTACCACTCTTTTCTTGTTAAATCGTTGTCCCAGTATTTACGATCTGATTGGCTATTAATAATCACAAGCGCTGAGAGACTTGCACTCTCTCGTAAGTTAATTTCAAATCATCTGCGCTTTGAAAATAAATATTATTTACATATATTTCTGCAATTTATAACATCGATAATCTACTGCATAGTGAATCTAAAGATTTCATGCTGTATGTTTGTAATTTGAAGTCAGTGAGTAGTGTGTGAAGGTATTTAATATTCACACTTTCAGATATAAGTACTTTGGACTGGCTTGGATATATAGACAGACAAGTAAAGTTAAGAGTGGTTACCACTCTTTTCTTGTTAAATCGTTGTCCCAGTATTTACGATCTGATTGGCTATTAATAATCACAAGCGCTGAGAGACTTGCACTCTCTCGTAAGTTAATAAAAGTATTAAAAAAAAGTAAACAAAGATAAAATTATATATAAAATTAGTAGGGTAAAAAGCAAACCAAAATAATATATGCTAAATTCATGAAGGAAGCTTAGGACAAAACTACTGAAAGCACAGCTCGAGTATCCAGACCTCGGCCAGCATCCAAAGTTGTACTTTTAACTGTATACAACTCCCTACGGGACACCTATCCATTATGGCTATCTGCACACATCCACCATTTGAACCCTTGCTTTATCGGTTTTGAGGGATCAAATTGTTTCATGCTATTATGACCAGTAAATTTGGTAATAGCTTCAACAACTGCTACCTCTCTATGCATTTGATATGCAGCCTTAAAATTTACATTGCAGTAGTCTAAAATCGGCCTAAGTGTATATATTCTGTCAAAATTTTTACTTTTAGCATTTGGCATGGTTTTATTATTATTAAAATGTAGACAAGATAAAATTGAATAAAATTGACTTTGGGTCATAATATTTGCAAAATAGGATTGTCTAACTCTCAAATCAGAATTCCATGCTTATTATCATGCCAAAAAATGCAGATAAATCGCGAGCTTTTTTTTGTTCAGCGTATATATTCGTTTCAAGAATTATTTTTAAAAAAATTTTTTTAGCGCATAATAATTGAAAAAAGTCTACAATTGCATACTCTCTCGTGGTGAAAAACTTGAGCCCAGTAGACTTGATAAATTTGATGACCTGCTAACGTTAAAGTTAATTGGCAATGCATTCAGTTCTGGTCGGGAAGATGGACCTGGAGTAGACACTATTCAAACACTTTTTTTTTGGTACCACATCTGACTCATAATTCCTCAAATGAGCTGTAAGTAGAAAAAGAAGTCACAGAGTTCTAAGGCTCACTTATGAAAAAATTGCTGTCACACTGGAATCGGTTAAGTCTTGCATATTTTTCCGTTTTTAGCTTTTACAGTGAATAAATTTCTGTTATATTGAAAAAACTGAAAAAAGGACAAAAAAATTACAGCTACTTGAGTACAAAAATTATCATAAAATTGTCAATTTTTAAGATACAAAAATACAACTTAATTTTCCGAAAGGTACGTTAAAGATGGATCTGATGATGTGAAATGTGCATATGTAGACCACGTTTTCCCACAATTCTAACTGAAATCGTGTATTATAAATTTGAAAATTCTAGAGCGCTCGTCATAACAAATAAGTTAAAAGATAAGAGATGAAATATAGTTATTTGAATAAGATTTTAGCCTAATCTAATGTACTATTTTATTTTATAATGAGCTTAGTAGGGAATGGAGGTGATGTCAGTTGGATAATAGAAATGGGATGATGAGGAGTTGGAGTATGAGAATTTCGAAATAAAGAATGGGTATGAAGAAATTGAAATAACCATAAAAATGAATTTGTTAGTAATATTGAATCTTTGAAAATCTTTTATATGTTTACAGTATAATTTAAAAAAGGAGATTCAAATGCTGTAAAATAAAATTGGAAGATGGAACAAAAGGAAAAATTGTATGTCAAATTTTTAATAAATAAACTGAATTCATTTTCTTTTTATGCATATAAAAAAAATCTGTAAACTTGATAAAAAGTTTATCACATATATATATTATATTCACTATTGTCTTCATTTTCAACCACTATCAATTTCACACAACCTATAAAGACTTTAGGCTAGCAATTAATATTCAGAGGAAATAAACCCTCAGGTACCCTATAAGTCAGTAACTGAAGAAAAAAATTGTCACAACTTTTGGCTGGATAGATATCAGATTGATTATATTAAATAGTATAACCTTTTAAATAAAAATACAATCGTGGATGTTGAGATGTGACACCAACTCCATTGTGCACCAGCTGCATTTAAGGAGTTAGAAGGTAGAGTGTCCTTTGTCTTGAACTAACTACTACAAATAATTTACTCGTTATTTTGATAAATACAAACCTATAAATATAAGCCATTAGAATTCTTTCATTCATGGATTCTCAGTAATACAGAATTTCATGGTAAGATTATAAGACCAATTGATACATTCATCAAATTGCTCGAGATATTTGGTTAGGCCTATTTTTCTCTTAATTTCAACATGGCTTTTATGGGAAAAGATGATTATGTTTATGTTATAAGTCAATGTAAAGAGATACAATATTTTATTGGGGAGGGAAACTACAGCTTCGGAAGCCATTAAAAGATGACAGTGTAAGTCATAAGATAAATAGACTAAAGTGGCAATACATGATGCATATGGACATTTCAGAGATCAAAAATTAGTTTGTATAATCTAATTTTCCGTTCTTTTTTAATTTCTCTTTTGTTTTCTTTTGATGATAGTGATAAAGTATACCTAAAGAAATATCTTTTTTATTTTAAGATTGTCAGTTAAGTAATTTTGGTACTTACGTAGAATCCCTGCTGGAAGCTTGATATCTGTTTTATTTTAAATAATCCATTTTTAGGAGCTTTCACTATCAGATATAAACAATATTCAATATTTACTCTTTTTTTATTTATTAAAATGATAAAGGAAAAAACAAAGGCTTGCAAATTCAGTACACCAGATGTAAACTAATCTCAATGCATTCACAAATAAAATTTGGGAGCTTTCTAACCACATTCCATTTTGAACAAATAGGCACATGACCCCAACATTGCATATCTGTTCGCACATAAAGTTTCATATCGTACCTATTATCACACAGATTTTGGATGCGTACTATGCTGTAATTTTGAAAATATTCCACTGCATTTTGTTCTGTGGATGGAAGATTCCAAATTTTAATCATATTTGCAAAAAAGGAATATTAAAAAAAAAATCACTATAATTTTAGCCCTGTGTTAACTGTTCGCCACGTGTTAACTTTTGAAATGTTATTTTGTGAATGGAATTTATTTAAATACGTATTCACATTTTTTAAAATTAACATTCAATTTAGAATATATTTGTTTAATATTTTTTTAAAGTTAACAAGAAAATAATTTCGAAAAGAATAAAAATATCAACAAATATTTCGACCCTGAAAATGTATTATTTAAAATAAAATGGCTGGCACAGGGATTCTACGTAAATACCCTAATATGTTCTTTGTTTTATCAAATAAGAAATTCAGTTTTTTAATATTTTTTTTTAATTTCCAGTAGAAGCTTAAATTCAGATCTGAAATAGATCTAAAATAGAAATTACATTTTTTTTAAAAAAATATTAACTTACTATATAATTGTATCGAATTTATGTCTTCTGTTATTACTAGCAGCAGTCAGTTGCAAGTGAGTTGGCCATTGTAACTCCAAAAGGAAAAAAAAAGATAAAACAAAGAAAGTATACGTATAAAATAATAATAATACACTAAAGATAAGTTTTGCAATGATTATTGAAACCAGTCTATGAACTACAAATATGTCGACATATAGAATGTACTGCTCCATTATTCTTATCTGATATTTTATAACACTCAATTTTAATTTCTTCTGCAAACTTACTATTCTGATGTACTTCAATACTTCGTCTAATTGTAACTCTCCAGTGTATTCTCTCCATAGTCATATCTTTCCGATGAAAATAATCAATATTGCATTTCTTTAGCATATTCTTGAGATAATTTTTAAATGAAAGTGAAGTCAGCCTTTTCCAAGGAATCCATGCTTAAGTTCATCGTAAAATATTAAAGTCTTGTACTGACTATTCATTTCTCATGTCCAATTCACAGAAATTGTTACTTTAGAATGTGACTCTATAGTATTACATCCAGAAAGTTGAAGAACATATTTATTGACCTTATGATCTTAATATTATATTTTTGAAATTTTACAGAGCATTCTTAAATAAACTTATCTATATCTGTAGGATTTTTAAGAAATAATTTCGGTACAATAAATTAGATGAAATAATCACCATACATAGAACCGATTTATTTATGGTAGTTATTTTACCGTGATGAAATACCAGATCTTTTAACTTTTCAAAAGAAGGACTTTATTTATACAAGTATACTGATATAAATTCTTTATCCAAATCTTTTGCATACTGTATTACTTTTCTCACCTATTTTGTTGCCTGCTCTTTATTGTAACCAATTTTAGCTAATCTTTTATTATCCATAAACTGCAACTTATCAAATATTTTCATTTTACTTTTTGCATCTTTCATATAAAAACTTGACTATCCCATTTTTCCTTTAATTGTCTCCCTTGCTGCCCACACTTCTGCATCCAATGCATGTCTTCCTACTTCCCTTTGTACTTTTTCTAAGTAATCTAATACCCCTTTACTAACACATAATGCATCTTTATCATATGTTAACCCTGCTATTGAATTCTATCTATTCTAGTCCTGCCATCTATTGTAAGCTTGAGTCAGTAATAGATATTAGATGATAATGCTAATTAAATCCATATCCAGTGCTAGTATCCAAGTCTGCAAACTAGTTTCTACCTCATCAGTGAGGAATATGGATCTAAATATTTCAACACATCTATTATCCAGCAAACCCTTTTTACTTCTTTTTTACTATCAATCTACCAGTCTGAAATTTAAAAGTTATAGGCACTTCTTTATTTTTTTGTCTAGGATAGATATCACCAAAAATCATCATCGAACCCAGCTGTTATAATGCTAACTCTACTCTAATGCTGCCACTTATTATAGGCTTAGAAATCAACAAATACTACATGGCAATTATGTTCACATTCAGTGCTATCATATTCATTTTTCTGGACTTTTTCTTTGTTACAGCTTTTGTTAATGAGAAACATTACTAGTTAAAGCACAGAGAATGTCCACGGTTGCTATAAAACTGTGGATAGCAAAAAATATACTGAATCGGTGTTATAACTGTCTTACTATGCAAGTATTGTCTTGGTTCTAAATGATTAATTTGTTTTTGAATAACTTGATAGTAAAAAAAGATTAAAAGATGCATTAAATCCAAATACAGTAGATCTATGACTAAGCTGCTCATTGAGAAGGCCATAAGTCGGAAATATTTTCAAATACTTTCAAGATTTTGGAATAGTAAAGAGAGCACTGAAGATGACTGACGTTAGTATGAAATACAATGCTATATTATATATCATAACTCATAATCCAGACACAGTAGCGCTTTAAAATTTTTGTGGCAAATAATTAAACTGCATTGATTTAGAGTTGGTTTTACAGATAGCTTGGAGAGGGAACTATTCACTATGACACACTGGGAACATTTATATTTTTAATTGGTAAATAAAATGATTTTGTAATCCTATATAAAGTAATAAAGATATTTTCATTTGTAATTTCATTTTAGGGTGTTCGACTCCTGAAGCACGGAGGACATCTGGTGTACAGCACATGTACTTTGACTCTTGCTGAAAATGAGAACCTTGTTCGGTGGGCTTTAGATAGATTTCCAGAATTATCTTTATTACCACAGGTATGTTTTTCAGTACTAGTTATGTAAGGTAACTATATTTCCTTTATGTCAAAATAAAGCATCTCAAGACTCTCCAAGATTACATTTTGCGTCATTAACAGCCGTAAGTTTTCTCTAGAGTCTCTTGCATATTTGGTGGCTTACAAATGGATTGGTGCAGTTCAGTGCTTTTCATTGACATTGTTTGAAACTGCTCATTTGATTGGCATGCCATCTAGAGATCATTGAATGCTCACATAGTTGATTCCAGAGTAAATTGGTTTGCAGAAATGTTAACTCATTTAAGCAACTGATTTGGTAACTGCATTGCAAAAGCAGTGTCCAGATTGATTGTTGTAGTTTGCATTTTAAAATACCCTCAACTTTTATATTGTGGGTAAAAAAGAAAAAGTATCCTCAGAAAAAAGGGCAAATGAAACGATTTTGTTTTACTTTGCTAAATGTGTTTGCTGTTAGTCACCATTTTGTTAGAGAAATGGAATTTCAAAGCATAACACTCAAAGATCTCTGCGAACTTGAGAATTCTGGATAATTGCAGATGTATATGTCCAAATAGAATATCATCATCGTTTTCAACCATTATCAGTCCACTGCAGAATGAAGATCTCTCCAAATTCAATCCATTTCCCCCCGATCTATAGCCTCTCCTCCACATCACCTCAGCACACTTCCTTATTTTATCCATCCATCTTACATGTGGTTTCTTTTTATGTCTTTGCAATCTCTTGGAGTCCAGTTTAAGATTATATATAATTGATCATTATTATTAAACTATCATCAGGCAGCTCATAAATAACTTCCTGAATCATTTGTTGTAAGTCTTCCTAATCATTGTTTTTCACATATTATTAATTCTCTTTTTACTTAAAACTATTTATCAACTCCCCTTTCCCTTTAAAACCTTTATTCTTTCATTTAATGTTTTCTTCTACATGTGCAATTTTTCTAGTCTTCTCAATATTTCCATATCTCTAACCTTATCATTGTCTTCTCAATATTTCCATATCTCTAAACTTATCATTGGTTTTTTAGAATTATCTCTAAATTTCTTGAATCCTTTTTATAATTGGTCTAATCATTGAATAAAATCTGTGCACTGTATTTAAATTCAACTTAACCATTACAACTCTTTTTTTTATTTTATCTTTGATAATTTTTTTATTATCTTTGTTTCTTAAGAGGTAACTTTTTCTCCAGTTTTCTGTCAATCACCACTCCGAATCCTTTCTAAATACTTTGGCATTTCTTATATTAAACAAGTTGATTCATTTACAGTTGAAATCTTTATTAACAGTCAGTAAACATAGAAATCAATCGTCATATGATTTAATTATAAAGTTAATTAGCTGCTACTTATTATACACAGGAAACTTTTTCAATAGGTAAGAAAAATATATTATATAGCTGACATAAAAACCAATTATGTTATGAATGCTGAAGCAGGAATCCATGTAAAGTGTTTTATTTACAATAGAAGGATTGAGAATAAGATGACATAAAATGTTATTAACTTGTCAAAACAAGTTCTTCAGAGTCCCTTAGACTGGGAAGTCCTGGGGCCATAGTTAGCACAGGCTTGTCTGGGTATGTAAGATTTTGTCAGAAGCAGTGAGAGTTTTTAAACATGTTGTTTTATTCGCCATACAGTATAAAGGGGGCGTAGGGTGATTCTTTTTTTTTTAATATTCAAGTCCTAAGATAACTTTTTAAAAGATGAGTTTGGGTATTTTTTTCATTTTTAGAAGTAAAAGGCCTCTATCGGTTAGGAGTAGTAATGTGTCTTTATATTTGTATGTAACTTGACAATGGTAAAGGAATTTAAATACCAGCATTTACTAATGTGTAATCAACATTTTGCTTTCTATTGATAAATCTTTTTGCCAAACGGAATAAAAACAGAAGTTAGTTTATTCAAACACCCAACATATTGTAATAAATTCTATTCACTACAAACATGTCATTAATATTAGATCTCGTGAGAGACTCGACCTTCAAGATCTGGAATAAAGATGTCCTGATTGATCATCATTATAAATAGAACTTTGTGGAATTCTTTGAAATACCTAGCATTATGCACTCATTACTGACTATATCAAAGTCATTGATTTAAAATGGTTATTTTCAATGTCCTGAAGGCATTGAGACATGTAAGTTGATCCCATATTTGGAATACAGTTTGCAGCAACACATCAAGGGCTGTAGAACATTATGACACCCCTCTGATTATTGCAGTTATATTATCTGTTGATTTGATGATGGCTGAGAATATTGTATTTTTGTTTTATTAATAAGAAGATACTTTTACAAGCATTTGCAAGGATAGTTTTGACAAAGCAGAAAGAAATAACGGAAGGCAGAGAACATTAAGAGGCATAAACCGCTGGAAAATTATTAGTGATTCCTTTCTTCCTTTGATTTATTCTGCTTCTCATTTCACATTTTGTATTCCAAATTCCATATTTTTCCTTTTTATCCTCATGTAACCCATATTTATATTTAAAATTTTTGTCGTGTTTTTTTTAATCACCCAAGTTACTGTCATTATTTCAGATAAAAAGTTCTTTCTAATCAGATATCCCTTACATAACCTTTTTAATTATTATATCTAAAACATTTTGTTTATTCATTTTAATTTCCCCATTTTATAAAGTATTTCTATATCTCAAAGACAAATATTATGCCCGCTTTTCATCCTTCATATTGATCTTTTTTTCACTGAATTCAATTTTTCATATTTTCTTTCTAGCTGCACATAATAGCTTGTGTGATGTGATGTACTGTAGCTTCTCCTTAAACGAAGTCAAGAATCTCTCTGCAATTATGCCCAGATAAACCTGTTAGCCACTTTATTTTCCATTCCCCACTCTTAAGTTTTCCTATATTCTGCTCCATCCCATTTCCATAACATAATCTTTGTCAACTCTATAGCCTTTATATCTAAATCCCCCTTATCTTTTCCCAAACCCAGCATAAAAACCAATAATTCACTTTCTGTATAATCACTTGTTTCATATTTATTCTTCCATAACTTCATTATATGTGCCCTTTCTGTTTTCAAGCATTTACATTCAATTAACAGATGCCTAATATTATCTATTCCTTCCTTACATAATTTACAGACTAAATCACCCATATTTTTCCATTTACATGTATATTCTTTTGTAGCTAAAGATCCCATTCGAGCCTTAAACAATACACTACTTTCCTTACTATTATCATATATTAACTCACACCTAATATTCTGTTTATTTCTATATATATTTAAACTCTTTTTACTCTCCATACTATTTCTCCATCTCTCTAACTCCCTAGTCTTTATTAATAAATTTATTCTTTTATCCCATTCCTTACTACTATAACACTCAACAATCTTCCTAACACAATCATCCCATCTTTTGTACAAATATACTGACATAAATTCTTTATCCAAATCTTTTGCATACCGCATTACCGTTCTCACCCATGTTGTTACCTACCCTTTACTCATAACCCAATTAAATACTATTTTGGCTATTCTTTTATTATCCATAAACTGCAATCTACCAAACATTTTCATTATACTTTTTGATCTTGATTGTGCTGACCTCTAGTGGCAACAGTTTAAAATATAATGAGTAACTTTCAAGTTAATTTTTCATGTTATTCACTGGAGAACAATTTCTTTTGTTAATAAAAAATATTTAATGCGAATAACAGATAGTATATGGGAGATATTTGTCTCAAATAAGGAACCAATATAGATATTTTGTTAAATGATAAAAGAAATCATGCAGACAGTTGGAAATTAAGTTGAGACAAGAAGCCGAAAATGAACTAGGAATAAGTAAAAATGTGGCATATTTCTAATATAACAAGGATGATGATGGCTATCCTTAACATTTGGAAGTGATGCATTTTGTTTTTTTAAGGGGACTCTGAAGTTTTTAAATAGATTTCTAAAAAAATTATATAGATATCCATTGAGTAGTGAATTGTGGCCAGCAAATGAGGTTTTTCAAAGAGAAATGGATTAATTTTTTTTTTTTTTTAATGGATGTTTTTTTTTAATTATATAAGAAAGAGACTAAGCATGTGTTCCAGGAAAAGGTGATTGGTTATAAATGCTTCTCATTACCATTAGACTAATTTACTTATAGTTAGTAATTTTTATCTCATTTCTATGCCTTTCCTTATCAATGTTTACCACTCATCCATTAAGTTTTATATGATAAAAAGATTTTAGAAAGGGAAATTTCAGTGGATTTTTGTAAGCATATTTCTAAAGATAATTACAATTCTTATATTTCTATAACGATATTAATCATAGCTTAGGTTATTTTTTACAAATTTTTAGTGATTTAATTAAATTGTCTGTTTCCAATAAATTTTCATTTCGTAACGGTTATCCTCATTGGTTTTTATACACTCCTGTTAAAATTATTAAGATGAAATTTTATCATTACAATTTTATTTTAAAACACGGAATATCTTTTTATATAATTTTATAAATTTTAAAAGCTATCATGTGACCGTATCTTTCATATTGCTTACTCAGTGCTGTTATTAAAAAACTAAGGACATCATAATATATAGATACTGAACTGGTTTCTGATTTACATGATTATACAAGGAAGTTGGCTTACATTGAAAATATTAATAGGTTTGTCAATTTGGACTATTAACTTGATAATAAAGCAAAGAATTAAAGATAGTTACCAGAAGATAGTTTAAATCCAAAAGGTCCATGTGTACTGTTCTAAAAATCCAAAAAGTTCCTCATTGATGAAAGTCATAGGTTAGAGACTAGTCTGGGGATATTGTATAGGACAGCACTAAATAGGGATTTATGAAGCTCTACCATATGGCACCCACTGATTACTAGAACTGACACTAGGTGGCATAATCATGAGAAAATAAAGAATGATTTCAAAAGACTGGTTAAATATATTTGCAAAAAATTTATAAAATGCATTTAAAAAAATTGATAATAATCTTTTAATTAAAATATCACATGATCACAATTTCCTATGATCACATAAGCTGTTAAAACATTAGTATCCATATAGTAAAGCCATCCTGTGCAAGTCTTAATAACCAATGGATGAAAGTTTGTGTGTAAAATCCCTAACTAGTGCCTATTTATCCAATATCCTCAGGCTAGGTTATAGATTGTAACTTAAACATGAATTCAAAATGAAATCAACCCAAGCTCATTTGGTTACGTAGTCATACAGATCAGAATTCAGTTCAAGAATGATAAATTTTGATGTCTTTGTTTTTTTTTTTAATAAACTTAGTCCCAATCATCCTTTGGCCAGGAATGATGTTAAAAGGTGACTGTTGGAGGGTTACATTAGATCCAAGGATCTAGGTGCAGTGCTTTCAAATCCAAAGCTTCTCACAGATGAAGGCAACAAGCTAGAAACTAGTCTGCGGATATTAGATCAGTAAGTATTAGGTAGGATATTGATACAAAAGCCTTCTAGCATCCATTGATTAATATGGCTTGCTCTGGATGGTTTTATTGTACGGAGAGTTTGTTACTGCATTAACAGCTTGTGTAAGCACAGGAAATGGTGATCATGTGATGTCTTGGTGATTTTAAACCAATCCTCTCTGTAGGATGATGATGACTGTCATTATTAAAAAAATAAAAACACCCAAAATCTGTAGATACTGAACTGGGTTCAGGTCTGTATGACTATACAAATAAATGGGCTTGAATTGAAAACATTGTGTTTTCATGTTGAACTCGTAATTTTATAGTTAACTAAAAAGATAAAAGGTGACTGCTGGAGGGTTGCATTAGATTCTATGTGTAATGCTTTCAGATCCAAAGCTCCTCACTAACTAAGGCAATGAGTTAGAAACTAGTGTGGGAATATTGGATGAGTAGGCACGAGATAGGGATTTGGATACAAAAACCTTCTAGTATCCATTGATAATTATGGCTTGCACTGATGGCTCTACTATGTAGAGGGCGTCACTACTGTTTAATAATCTTTCTATTGATCCTCAAGAATTTTTTGGATTTTTATTAATAGCTCAGGCATGGGTGAGAAAAAGATTCAAGTAAGTTATGGTTCCACCTTAATTGCTGATGGCTTCTCCAAGAATTCTGCCAAATCATATATACCATCTATAACATATTCAAAAAACCCCTTACCTTGTAATTCTGGTTATTGACAGTATTGATCATATCACTGATGATAATATTGTAGCCATAACATGGTTTTAGATCATGATCCTTTCCTTCATTTATAAAAATTTGACAAAATTTATTGTTATCCTTGTTTTCATTTTTTAAGTGTTCATTAAATACAGATAGCATTCTTAAATGTACCAATTTTTAGGAATGGTTCTTGTGATAATAATTATAGATATATTTTTCTTTTACTCACTGTTGCACCAATTTTTGGGAGGTGTATTTATATAATTATCTATGATTTAAGTAAATGTATTTCTTTTTTTCATAGCATGGATGCATTTTCAATAAATCAGTGGCAATAAATCTTTTTTACCACATATGATCACATAACATATACAACTGAAGATCAACAGAGACTTGATGCCACTTATTTTGATTTATTAAAGGCATTTGACAAAGTTGATCAAAGCACTTTTTCAATATTATATACAAAATAGGATTTTCTTCTAAACTTATTGACTGGTTTCAATGTTTTTGCTATGCAGCAGTATATGTTAAATTTAACGATAAATTTTTTTCTTAATACAAATAGAATTTAGATGATGTTTAGGGTAATATTTTAGCACTCGTGCTTTTTAGTATTTATATGAATGATATTAAAGATTGCCTGAAATTTTTTTACCTTTTATGCTATGCCAATGATTGTAAAATTTTAGAAAAATCACACTCAATTGGTTGCATTTTCTTTCAGAGATATGTACAACTTTAGCGCCACCTGGTGTGATCTAAACCATACAACCATTGAACTTATGTTCATTTTCTAAAAAATCTGAGGTTTTGGATTTTTTATTTATTCTTATGAAATTAATTCTGTTACTTCTTAAAGAGATCTGAGAATTTTATTTTTTAATAATAGATCCTTTTATCATCATTCAAATATTGCTAAGACTTTCGAGGTTATGTATGCTATCTTTAGATAAAGTTATCTTTTCAGTGATAATACAAAATATTCATTTTATTAATTTCCCCCTTTATAGAATATGATTAAATTTAGTAGGAAATTGTAATTCTAAACAAGATTATAGTTTAATTCAATTGGTTATTAATAAATTTTTTAAATACACCTGGGTCCCGTTTTACACGATAGATAGGTTCCTCAGAAAACATGCGCAAACGAAATCGTGCAAAAATAGACGTAACTTACCTTGAAAAAGGGGGGATGTGGACTGTGATTTTTCAAAAATCGTGTAAAAGCAGAGCACCAATGTAAAATTACTTTAAAATTCGTGCAAAAATAAAATATGACTAATAAAAAATTTCAAATTTGAAAAAAATTGATACAAGACAAACTTTTTTTAACTATAATATTTAATTTTATTCAAAACAATATATTTTTATGCATAATTTACAGTAATTTACATTTTTTTATACACGTTTTAATTATTATTGTTATTTGCCGATAAACAGGTTCATTTGCAAACTGGTAAAAAATCAGATTCTGCACAAGAGGAAATACAACTAGCGCCAACGTCACTCATGTTGTGTTAATGGTTTTCTGGTGACAACGTAATTAGTAATTAATCTAACAACTAAAAATTAAATTCTTATTTTTGTCTTTAATTTTCAATTTTAATTGTGCCCACTGTTATTACTCACCTTTTAAAAATAAACTTGCGGACACTAAATGATTAATAATTGATTACGTTCTTTTTAAAAAAGCAAAAACAGAATGTGATTTAAAGTGCAAAATTAACATGCACAATGTTTGAACAAATTTACATTATAAACTTGTAAAATTTAATGTGTGTATAAAATGTGGAAATCATGATTTTAATTTCATTATTGCATAAAATCTTACTATTATAAAGCACTGAAAATATTGAAATTACTAAGATGAATGTCGAATTCCAATAATGTGCTATTACTTTCAATATGACATAAGTGCGCGAAATTTATTTTTTAAAGTAATAGCGCATTATTGAAGTTCGACTTCCGGAGAAACATGAATCGTGTAACTTCAAAATCGCGTTAAATAAATCCGCGTAAAAAGAGACCCAGGTGTATGTTTTCTTGAATATTAAACTTTGTTAGAGTTCTACATGACAGTTTAGAGATTTTAATTTTTTTTCAGAATTATTAATTGAAAGATTATATTATCTGATATAATCTCAATTATTTTAGGTATGTCTTGTATACATGACACTCAAAGTCTTTTTTTTTATTATTATATTGAACATTGTCACACCAAAGTGCTTCAATTTTCTCCTTTAATTACATAATATTCATAGAGTTAAATAGCTTTTTTGATTATTGTAGATTTATTTTATATCTGTATTTTTTTATTGCTTTTCCTTATGTAATTTATATTGTACTTTTTATTTCTATAGGCAATTTGTAATAGGCTATAACAGGGTTCCCAACCTGGAGTACTTGTACCCCCAGAAGGGACAGTAAATAGTGGGTAAATAAATATAATATGCTATTAATATATTCCAAAAATAGTTATGTTATCATCATTTCCAGGTTATTCCATGTTGGTACTATCTGTCATTCACATCACAACATTTCAGGATTCTTTTCGGATATGGACATAGTGAGGTTGCATAGGCTTTTTCCTTACTGCAGGATCCAATAACTCAAAATGCTCATTAGTTAGATAGTAAATTTGTGAGATTGCCGCCTCCTCGAGGCTTGCCTCTGCGGCATCTGCAATCCTGTGCGTGGCATGATGTACTGCACGGTACACTCTCCAACTGTTTATTTCTTATTATAATGAATAGGGAATACTAGATAATTACTAAAAGCCGAGAGGGTACAGGGACCAAAAAGGTTGGGAACCTCTGGACTATATAAGCTGTTTTTTTGCTCTTAAATAAATAGATTCAAATATTATTATTATAATTATTATTCTTATTATTGTTATTTCAGATTCCTTTTTTGGGCACAACTGGTCTTTTAGGATCATTACTGACTCCAGAGGAAAGTAAATTAGTTCAGCGATTTGGAACTGAAATTAACGCCACCTGCGATTTGGATACGATTGGATTTTTTATTGCAAAGTTTGAAAAAAAATAAAAGACAGTGGAAATAATTTTTAATGGCGTATACTATGACTGTAATTTAGTGACCTGGATGTGGGGTTAGTGCTATTGCCATTTTGAAGTAACGCAATAATCCGGAACTCCCTGTTACTGTGATAATCTGTTTGGGATGTAAAAAAAGGCAAAATAAAAAATATGAAGCTATTATGTATTACTTTACTTTTGACTCGTACAAGGTGTCACAGTTTATTTTCCATGGTGTACTACTGATATGGATAATTTATTAACTCAAGGCAGTCACTTTGGTATACTGAATTATTTCTCATATGTGTAGATAGCTACAGTTTGGATGATCATTAAAGTAACATCTTATGAAATACTGCTAGACGTTTAACATAGCATTGCTCAGAAGACTCAAATGTTGAA
The DNA here is from genome assembly GCA_028023455.1 of Epiperipatus broadwayi. Classification (NCBI taxonomy): domain Eukaryota; kingdom Metazoa; phylum Onychophora; class Udeonychophora; order Euonychophora; family Peripatidae; genus Epiperipatus; species Epiperipatus broadwayi. Next base: position 231,828 of record JAQFVV010006795.1, on the reverse strand, counting down.
GGTTCAATGATTGATTTCCAGATGAGGAAAAAACAACCTGATTTGTCTCAGAGGGAAGGGGGGGCTGATGCTCCTGGGGTTACTTTAGTGTGTGAATATCACAAACTAACGGCAATTGGTCATATGGTGATTATTATGTAGCTACGGTTTTTTAAAGTTTCGTTTTTAGAATTTTTTAGTAATTGTTATAACAACTGTTTCTCACTTTTAAAAAAATCATAGCTGTCACCCACAACCACTCACGAGATCAAACAGGTTTTGATAAAGTCATATGATCCATATCAAACAGCAGTAATATGATTCATGATACAGTAGTATGTATGTCCATCTGCTGTGCTTGCAACTCTGTTAGAATTTAGGAAATTTTTTCCAGTTGCTAAGGGTGTTGCAATATGGGACCATTAATTCACTTTAGTTTATATCCAAAGGTATCTGTAGTAAGCTTGGGTAATTGTGGATACAAACTAAAACATTATATCCCTTTTACCATTTTGGTCCCTAGACAGTTATGAAAAGAAGCAGAATGAATTATAATATACTCTTAGTGCAAACTGGAAAGTAAAAAAATCATGTGACTTGTTATTTGCCAAAGATTTTTTACCAAAATTAGGAATTTTTTTCAGCACGAAGCCAATTTAGTTGACCATCCAGTTATTTGGTTATTAATAAGGTATCTAAATTTTCACGGGGGAATAAATTAGTGATCATGAACTCCAAATAAACTTAGGTTGCTATGATTATGATGTATCCATGTCGAAAGCATGATCAGCATGGGTAAAATAAAATTCAAGTTTAGATTTGTAAAAGTCTAAATATACATACATAACATTTAAATAATATGATTATGCTATCATTAATCATGCGAATCTCAACCCTTCACATACAATCATCTCTGGAATAATGTGATATTTATTTCCTTTCATAAAATGTTAGTACACCTGGGTCTCGTTTTATGCGGATTATTTTAATGTGATTTTGAAGTTATGCGATTCATGTTTCTTCTTAATATCTTTCATATTTCACTATATTTATTAGATATCAAGAAATTTAAATTATTAATAACTTATTTTGATTTGAAATACTTTTTTTTTTTTTCAAAAATATAACGTTATATTAGCACCTAATGTGAATATGGCCTGAAGCTGTATTTAGCTTCTATGCAAATAACCTACTTATACTAATGAGTAAATAATAATAATAGATTTATACTTAGGTATAAAAATATCGCAATAAATATTCAAAAATTTTAAACTTTTAAAACGTATTTTGTTAGATATAACAGAAATAAATATTTTTTTAGATTTTTTAAATAAATAATAACGAAGATTTTATTGAATTTGTAAACTGAAAATAATCTTTCTAATGATAATGTATAATCTTTTTGTTTTAATTGCGATCTCATTTTTTTTTTTTTAATAAACAGAAAATCATTAACACAGCACAAAACTGAAAGTGGTGCTAGTTGTACATCACATCACGAATCTGATTTCTTACCAGTTTACAAACAAACACATATTGTCAAATAGTGGTAATGATTAAAATATGTATGAAAAAATGTAAAATTAAATCTGTAGTTAATAAAAAAAAATTTGTCTTGTATTAATTTTTTCAAATATTTGAAATTTTTTATTAGTCATACTTTATTTCCTTATTTTTTTAATGCGAATTTTAAAGTAATTTTTTCTTGTTGCTTTGCCTTTATGCTATTTCTGAAAAATACAGAACCTATCTTCCATTTTTCAAGGTAAGTTAAGTCTATTTTTGTGCGATTTCTTTTGTGTGCTTTTTCTGAGCAACCCATCTACCGCATAAAACGAGACACAGATATATATATATACTTTTTATAAATTTGGTAACCATATTTTTCATTCCAAACATTTATTGCATGTTCCTTATTGTATAGCACCATATGTTCAATATATTCATGCTCTAATATTCAGTACATTATATGACTATACGGAAGTGACATTGAGCAGAAGAAAGGGGATATTCAGGCCACAACATTGCTTGCACCAAAGTGAACTAATGATATACTAATATGTAAGGTAAATTTTGACTCGAGTTGAGCAAAGATAATATTTTATTTAGATTAAATGGTTAAATTCTAATAAAAATGACAATTGGAAAATATGTATAAGGATATTAACCAAACCTCTGTAACATTGATGATTTATAACCTAACACTGAAGGTTAAGCCGAATACAAATGCTCCCAAAAGTATTTTCCATTTCTAAAAAAAACAATGAAATTCTTAGGCCCCAAACCTTCTAACTAGAAAGTTTACTTCAGGAAAACTTATCAACATCTTATCATCACAATTAATAAATTGTTACTGCCATCCCTGCATATTCCCCAGTGGATTGCATTATTTTTCAGAGTTGTAAATATTAAGAGCGTAATAGATGTCAGTAGCACAATGTTGGACCGCGTTCGATAAATAAATATAAACTATCACATGATCACCATTTCTTATGCTTGCTCAGACAAAACTCACCATACAGTAGTGCCACTCAGTGCAAGCCAGAGTAATCAGTGGATGTCAGAAAGCTTGCATTGAGTGGCACTACCATATGGAAAGTTTTGCCTGTTTTAATAACAGTTATGAGAAAGCATAAGAAATGGTGATCATGTGATGTTTAGTGGTGGCTATAGTTATTAAAGAACCAAAGACACCAAAATTTATGGGTACTCATACCTATATGACTATATAAGCTAATGAGCTTGGATTGGAAAATATTGTTTTCAATTTTATTTTCATAGTTTTGTAATTAAGTAGAGATAAAAGGTGGCTGCTGGAGGGTTGCATTAGATCCTAAGATAGGTGCAGTGCTCTCAGAACCAAGGCTCCTCACTGATGAAAACCACAAGCTAGAAACTAGTCTGGGGATATTGGATGAATAGACACTAAATAGGGATTTTATGCACAAGCCTTCCGGCATCCATTGATTACTCTGGCTTGCACTGAGTGGTACTACCGTATGGAGAGTTTTGCCTGTTCAAATATAAACTAAATGGATTAATAAAAAAACTTGACAACTAATGTGTGAAATGGTTGCTTATATACATGCAGTTATTACTAGGTATACAAAATATTAACGATAATCGTAATAAGTGATATTTTAAATTTAAGGTCTTAAAAGCATTATACTTTTACTGAGTATAAAGTTGAAAAAAAGTTAAAACCATGAATTTTTATAGATATCTTATATTTGTGAATGAGACCTTATTCCTCCAAAAATGGTAGTTATCCTCCTGATTATGTTAGATGAGGTGTTCACTCATTTAGATAATGTTAGTCAGTAGTTTGGGTAGGTTTTACGGCACAATCCACATCTTTCTTCATGACAGGATTAAAGCAGGCAATGGCTGCTTTTAGAAAACTTCAGTATTAGTCTTCAGATCGGATTACTCTTCGGGTGCTTTGACTAGTCTAGTTTTTGATTGACCAGCAACCCAGTAGATAGTCTTCTGTTAGATAAAGTCATCAAACTTATTGTTATAAATGGATTATTGAAAAGTACTGGAGAACAGTCAGCATGGAATGATTATCCAAGTTGTAGTAGAAAACTGTTAAGCAGCTGTTTCTCTTTTCTGCATGATATCACTGCAACAATGTTTCTTGATGTTAAAACAGGCAAAAATCACCATATATATTGCCACACACAGCAAGCTAGAATAATCAATGGATGCCAGAAGGCTTGTACATAAAATCCCCAACTAGTGCCTACTCATCCAATATTCCCAGACTAGTTTCTGGCTTGTGGCCTTCGTCAGTGAAGAGCCTTGGATCTGAGAGCACTGCATCTAGATTATAGGATCTTATGCAATCACCTTTTATCTCCATTTAACTACAAAACTATGAGTCTTAAACTGAAAATACCTTAATGTTTTCAATCCAAGCCCATAAGCTTATATAGTCATATGGGTCTGAACTCAGTTCAGCACCCATACATTTTGGTGTCTTTGGTTCTTTAATAACCATAGCCACTACTATCTTATTATGCAGGATTTGTTTTAAGCCAATAAACATCACACGACCACAACTTCTTATGCTTGTGTATAACTGTTGTTAAAACAGGCAAAAGGTGGTTGCTGGAGGGTTGCATTAGATCCTAAGATCTAGATGCAGTGCTCTCAGATCCAAGGCTCTTCACTGGCAAAGGCCACAAGCCAGAAACTAGTCTGGGGATATTGGATGAGTAGGCACTAGATGGGGATTTTATGCACAAGCCTTCTGGCATCCATTGATTACTCTAGCTTGCTGTGTGTGACAATACATATAATCACATGATCACTATCTCATTGATTGCTCTTGTTAGCACAAGATGGCACTACTATATGGAGAGTGTTGTTTTGTTTTGAATTGTTTAATGACAATACATATACTGAGTTTTGCCTGTTTTAATAACAGTTATACACAAGCATAAGAAGTGGTGGTTATGTGATGTTTCTTGAGTTGAGTCTTCAATTATACTTGAATAGGTTTTCTGAATTGTTTGTTTCACCTATTTATATCCTATTTTCTGTTATTCACACCTATTGCTGGACTTGACGATATTTTACAAGCAACAGATTCATCATTAACTGATTAGAACATTTGACATCTGTTTCTTTACAACATGTTTTTTGAAAAACATTTCATTTCTTTCACAATAGGTCGTGGAAGCAAATAATTTTGCGGATATTTTTAAATTAGATTATTTTATAACTAAGTAAACAAAAGAAAAAGTTTTGTTTCTCTACGTTAGTGATAGGAAGAGAGAAAAAAAAAATCATTACAGACTTAAAAAATGATCAATATCTTTATTAACCCATAATTGTAAATAAAATATTTAGATTTGCCCTTAAATTTATTTTAAGAATTGGAAAATTTTAAAAATCCCATTTAGAATGCAAATCAAAAAACGACATAAAATACTTAAAAAATTTTATTCGCTATGCAATTCAAATTCTTGCATGCGTCAAAACTGTTTTACTTTCTTTACAACTTCTTTTATTATTTCTTACTTATTACAAAATAACTTTCCATTATAAAAGAGTTAATAAAATGATAATGAACTAATTTTTCTTTCTATTTATTAAACCAGATAATCTAAGTGACATATATTATTTCTAGTATATATACATCTACAGCAATTTATACATTTTTAGTCAATTTCAATTTATAAGACTTTGATTAAACATTTCTTTTTTAATGCAGTTTTGTAAAGTAATTAATTCAAGCCGTTATCACAATTGTTCTGTTACAATATAAGTATAAATAGATTGAACCACTGCCGTTATTGGAAATAATATAAAAATGGTACACCAAAAGATAAGATAAAAATTTTACGGTAGTAGTGTCATGCCCAATATGGCCGCTAGGTGATGCTGCAGTACTATCAACAACCACCAAGATTTGTTTGATTTATTTTGTCTTAGGCATTTTAATTTGTCGATTTCAGCAATTTTCGGATAGAAATTTATCACCTGCAGGTTTCTTGGTGATGATGTGATGTGGTTGTTGATGGTACTGCAACTCCACCTAGCAGCCATATTGGGCATAAGTCACTACTAAATTTACTATAATCATGATTACTATGATAACATTAAAAGTATGCTTGGTTTTAATTAATTTTACATATTTTTTCTCTGATGTCTATTAAATATAAATGTGGATATTTTTTTTTTAATATTGTATAATTAATAATCCCAACAAGTGGACAGACTGTATACCATATTAGTACTGATTAAATTACTATAATAAAAATAAAAGTTTTTATAAAACTCCAAAGTAGTCTTTTAAAAACTGGATTTATATTTAGGAAAAACTTTTCTGCTAGTAAGTTTCAGTGAAAACAGATGTATATAATCCTTTTCTAATTCTATATATAATATTTCCTCTCTCCTCATGTCTTGTGATTTTTGGTTCATTTTTTTTTTTCATCAGAGCCATGCTGCCTAATGTAAACTTTAGTAACTAATAAATACAAGATGGTAATGCTTAATAAATCTTTATCCACAGCTGTCCTATTTAATGCATAAGCTGGTATATATGATCTGTATATATATATATTTAACACATGCAGCACGAACATACTGCAAGTGTACTAATCCTAAAAAAAGTAGAATCTGAGAAAAATTATTTTTTTTATAAATCTTTAATTATTTATGGCTGAATTGCAGACATCATATTGGATGTTACTGTAATCACAAAATGCTTCAAATTTAATTCAGGTAATGAGATCCTAGGTACAATCTATATTTCAAAATTTTACCATCATCTTCTAGGCACGCATTCTGAGTTAAAAATCAAATTTTAGCTCAATACTCAATTTAAGTTCATGAACATGCTTTGACATAAAAGTTTGCAAAAATGGTTCAGTGGAATCAAAAAAAATTTTTATATGTTAATTTAGAAAGCTGATTTAATCATCATCATCAATTTCTACTATTATTGATCACTTTGGGATCAAGGTGTCTCCAAGTTCAATTCATCTCTGATCTCTAGCCTTTCTTTTCACCCCAGCATGCTTCCTTATTTCATCTATCCATCTTACATCTCTAGGTTTTTTACAATCTCTTGGAATTCAGTTTAAGATTTCAACTTTTGTTTTTTAATAGATGTAATTAATATTAATTATTGTGCTGACTGGAATGTAGATGCTGATGTTATTTGCTTGCTGCTGATGCAATTTTAAAATCGATACTCAAGTCCACAAAAAGCTTTTACATAGAACTTTAACATAGATGAACCATTTATCTAGCAGAATGCTGATTTTGACATAGACAGTTTATGTTTTAGATCAGTTAATTCAAATTTTTAAAAAATTGAAATGAAAATTATTGCCACCTAGGAAAACTTACTAATGAAGAAACTGTAACACAGATAACACTGGATTGTCAAATTTTCTGATGAAATCCACATTTGTTAAATTTTTGTAATTTCAAGTTGAATTTAATTTTTTTTCCTACCATAAAGATTAAATATTTTAGCTATCTTAGACTACAACAATTAAAAATATTGCATAGAACCCCTAATATAATTTATTGTTTTGAATTTCATTGGTCTTATTATTATACTTCTCTACCTGCCAATTTAGTTGTTATTTACTTTTGTTGTAACTTATTCTCAGACATTAAAAATGCATCAGTTAGTTTGACAATGATACATTATCATATTTTGAATCTTAAAGCATTTTCCAATGCTACTCGGTTGTCGCTCAACACCATAGGACTACAAGGTGACAGACTTTGGGGTTCAAGGTCAGTGGATCTCATTTCTGCTCTGTTATTCTGTCAAAAGCTTACTCTCAAATAATGAACTGGTCCAGACTACAACATTATCACGATTAATTGGACACACAGTATAGCTGACCAGTGAAAATAAAGAAATGGTCAATTGTGTAAACAAGTCAATTGGAGAGCTAGGCCAATGAACTGACCAATTCCAGTAAGAATGGGAATCTTGGTACATATTGAGGTCCTGGTCCTTCGGAAAAGGCAATTCAGATAACTGTCAGACATTAAATAGCAATAATCATTGTCATATGGTAGAACACTGGGCATACTCAAATCTAAAGTCAAGTTGCTAATTACTAACATCATATCTACACATGATCTGGAAGTGTCAAGATTCAAAAGAAGAATCTCATAATTTCCCAAGCATTAGTTGTATCACTAACATCTACACATTTACAATTCTCCAATGTAAGTACTATAGATATTGTATATTTTTTGGTTGAATGCTTTTGGTAGAAATAATAAAAGGCAATATGTCTATGTGTTTGAAAAGAAAGGTTTTTAATAAATGTGCTTTACCAGTTCTTACCTATGGATCTGAGATGTGGACGCTTAACAGAAGAGCAATACAGAGACTTCACTCAAAGAAGTAAGAAGAGATGCCTGTTAGAAGTAACAAGAAGAGATCAAAAATGAAATACATGGTGAGAGAACAACAGGTATTACTGATATCATTTGAAAAAATTAAGAGACTGAAGTAAAATTGGACTGGATATATTGCTAGAAGAGATGTTAGATGGACAGATGAAATCTTAAATTGGATTCTAAGAGATTGTAAAAGATCTAGAAAAAGAGCATGTTTGAGATGGATAGATAAAATAAGGAAATGTGCTGGGTTCATTTGGAGAAGAGAGACTAAAAATCGGAGATGGAATGAACTTGGAGAGACCTTCCTGAAGTAGATCGATAATGGTTGAAAATGATGATGATGGGGGTGATATATTTTGCTATTTTAAATACTTTTAAAGATGTTAAAAAATTGGTTGATGTTATCAGTGAGTGACTCGAAGATTATGATATAAACATGGTACTTCCAGTATTCCAACTTTTTACGACCTCACAGCAATAAACTACTTTTTGCTCTGCACAGTTTAGGGCATGGTAGAGTGGAAAATTCTGAAGCTCCCAGTCTGTAGATCACAAGTCGACTCCACATTCAGAGCTCAAACATCCGAGCAGTTGAACATTCGAATGCTTTTAGTTTTTATTTGAATTCATATCTCGTTTCCATTTTTCTCTGCATAATTTTTCAAAACATTTTTGAGTCACTTGATCAAGTGATCTCTCTATTATTTTGCTCTCTGAATAAACTTGTCAGTCAAAGTAATAGAATCCCGTCTTGATGACCAGAGATTCAAATATTTAACAGATGTTTAATTTAATTGTTTGAGGTAGAGGAATTCTGCAGAGATTCCAATCAGGAGAAAGAATCACTAGTGACTTTATCAACTCCTTCAATTCTACCTGTGTAGCCACAAACCGATGAACGCAACGACCATGAATTATCTTATTGGTAAGACTCCACTAATGTGGAGGAAGATCAAATTCAGCCGACTTATCGAATCTGGAAAAGCAATTTCATAGAAAGTCCATTTTTTATGGCACAATTCTTCGATTTTAAATTCTTCGTTAATCAACCAATACAAAAGATAGATGGCAACGTTATATTTTGAATTACTGACAAGTCTGATTTACTTAAAAATATTTTTTGTCATGGGACTTCTGATGGCTGAGGAATATATTGACCATTACTAAGGACTTGAGTATGCCAGTAATATTCCTCATTGTAATATTTAATTGAAATTTACACTGTTTAATAAAAGCACCTTTGTTCCAAACGGGCACAATACTGAACGTTGGACAACCCGTCATTACTGAAATAGCAAAATTCTGAGTCTGTGGTGTTTTTTTTTTGAAAAGATTTTTAAAGTGGCAACTATTTATACAAAATTTCCTAATTGGAAAGTACGGTTTTAGATTCCCTGGTGTTTAAAAACATTAATCTGAAGAAAAAATGTATATAGGAGTTGTAAAGAGCATACTTGTAATAAGACTTCTGTATCGATCCTCATCTAAATAAAATAAAAGAAACAAAAAAACTAAGATGTGATGCACTGTAGCTTCTCCTTAAATGAAGTCAAGAATCTCTCAGCAATTATACCCAAAGAAACTGTTAGCCACTTTATTTTCCATTCCCCAATCGAAGTTTTCCCATATTCTGCTCCATCCCATTTCCACAACATAATCTTTGGCCTTTATATCTAAATTCCCCTTATCTTTTCCCAAACCCAGCATAAAAACCAATAATTCACTTTCTGTATAATCACTTTTTTCATATTTATTCTTCCATAACTTCATTATATGTACTTTTTCTATTTTTCAAGCATTTACATTCAATTAACAAATGCCTAATATTTTCTATTCCTTCCTTACATAATTTACAAACTAAATCACCCATATTTTTCCATTTACATGTATATTCTCTTGATGGGAGTCAGGAATCTCTCAGCAACTATGCCCAGAGAAACATGTTAGCCACTTTATTTTCCCTTTCCATTCTCGACTCTTAAGTTTTCCCATAATCTGCTCCATCCCATTTCCAAAACATAATCTTTGTCAACTCCATGACCTTCATATCTAAACCCCCCTTATCTTTTCCCAAACCTAGCATAAAAACCAATAACTCACTTTCTGTATAACACTTTGTCATATTTAATCTTCTATAACTTCATTATTTGCACCCTTTCTGCTTCCAAGCATTTACATTGAAGTAACAGATGCCTAATATTTTCTATTCCTTCCCTACACAACTTGCAGACTAAATCACCCATATTTTTCCATTTACATGTACTTTCCTTGCTATTATCATAAATTAACTCACACCCAATGTTCCATTTACTTCTATATATATTTAAACTCGTTTTACTCTCCATAGTAGTTCTCCAACTCCCTATTCTTTATTAATGCATCTATTCTTCTATCCCACTCCTTACCACTATAACACTCAACAATCCTTCTAACACAATCATCCCATCTTTTGTACAAGTAAACTGACAAATTCTTTATCCAAATCTTTTGCATACCGCATTACCTTTCTCACTCATCTTGTTGCCTGCCCTTTACTTGTAACCCAATTAAATACTATTTTGGCTATTCTTTTATTATCCATAAACTGCGATCTACCGAACGTTTTCAATTTGCTTTTTGCATATAAAAACTTGATCATCCCATTTCTCCTTGAATTGCCTCCTTTGCTGTCCACACCTCAGCATCTATTGCATGTCTTCCTACTTCTCTTTGTACTTTTTCTAAGTAATACCCCTTTATAACACATAACGCATCACTGCCGCATGTTAACCATGCTACTGCCATCCCCTTTCATACAATTCTAGCTATATCATATTTATTATATGAAAACAATTATCAATCCCCTTTTTTTTCTTTGCTTCATTTATCTTCTTTTTTTTTTTCATATGTCATAGCATCGGCCGGGACGCGAACCCACACCCGTCTGCAACCAACTGCTTGCTTGCAAGGTACATGCGATGCCCTCTCGGCTAACAACGCTTGACAATTATCAATTTTTTCTCCATTCATCCAAACAATTTTTCTGATTACTCAAGATGATTTCCAAACAACTATATTTATTCACCACACTTAACTTTATATCCCCAATAAGAAATCTTTGTCTTCTCTTTCCCCACTATTCACCATCATTATATTTGATTTTTCTTGACTAAATTTAATCCCCATATCTTTACCCACCCTTGCGCATGTCCTCAACATAACTTCCATATCGTCTCTTCTTTCTGCACACACAAAGACATATTTTGTTATTCATTTGGTAACTGCTGCACTCTAGCGGCCATTTTGGTACGCAAATATCACAGATCCCAGCGACTAAAATATTTAAACAAAATAATTATTTTCAGTTATTAAATTTACAAACTGCCACTCATAGTTTTTTTTTTTTTAAAAAAAGAATGATTTCTCATTCTTTAATAGTACAAATTTTGGAATTGAACTCACAAAACGCCATTTAAATAATTATAATGTGTCTCTAATATAGTGATTTGTGGCTCTTTTTTTTTTACACAAGCTTTAAATGCGAGAATAAACTTTTATAGTAAAAATAATTGGATGGCATATATGAATACTATAATAATAGCAACCCATAAACTTGATATTTAGTGAAGTTTTAAAATAGGACAGTCATATGTGATTTCAAAACCATTCTTACATTTTTTGGGAATAGATGAACTCATGAAATTGAGAATAATATTGCCTCTAATATTTCAACTTACAAAAATGAAAAAACAGAGACTGCAATAAATTCTCTTCAAACATCACATATCCTAAAAACAAAAATAATTTCAAGTACCTTATTATACAGGTGGTTTCCAGTTTCAATCTTAAGTCAGTGGTTTTGTAAAATCAAGAAACACATTAAACATGTTAGTTGTCAAACGCACAGTGTTGAAACATGTAATTTATATAACATTTTATTGATTTAATCAAGACATTTGATTCAGACGATCAAAAAAGTGTCCAATATTTGAAATTAACTGACTATCCACTAATTTACATTTTGTAGATTTGAACATAGACTTCCAAGTACCCTTCAGCTATCAATTCGCACAACCGATACACATGACCACACATAAAAAAGATAAATAATCTCCAATATATATATATATTGAAACGGTTACACCTGTTTCACCTATTATCTTTGATAATAGTATATATTTGTTGTACTCAGATAGCGTGTATTTCTTAAATTTGAAAAACTTTGTCCTTATAATATTGCGAGTATGTGTGTATATAATCGTCCTTAAAAATTATAAATATAAAATTATAGTCTCAAATATTTATATACTAGCATATTCCATTAGATTTGTTAAAACTGAAATAAACGAAACTATAATTAAAATGTATCTATATCATAGCATAATAAGTTTAAATTTATAATATTACTTATTTTTCAATATTCTTTCTAAATAATTATTTAAGTCAGTATTCATTTTGAATAATTTCCAAGTTAGATAATTTTCTGTCTTTTGTTTGCTTAAAATTACAAGCAGAAAGTTTTATCAGTTTTGACACTTCATTCTAAAAATAAATCTTTGGCCAAAATTTGACCTATTTAAAAATTATAACCAAGACCAATTATAATATTCAGTCAGGCATAAATCTATACAAAATCTTTACAAATTGCTTGTGACCATTCTCTTAAAAATATATCTTTTAAAACTGACGTCAATTAAAACAATAGAGCCTTTCCATGTCCAGATTTAGATGTACTTAATATTTTTACTAACTGGATATTTGGTTAAAGGCTAGTTTGAACTAGTTATCTTGTGATGTGGCATGACTCAAAGTAGGAGGTTACTACTGTCAAAAATATAGCATAAAAAGGGGCCCAAATAGCCACCAAAGCCTCTAATCTAACCTCTTCCATCCATCTATCATAATCCGTGTTAATTTTTGCTGTTGCTGTGACCAGAGCTGAAGTTAAATAAGAAAACTGTTCCTGCAGTTAAGAAATCTAAATAATAAAAAAACTACTATCCAAGCTGCTCCAAAAATGACCGTTGGCTAGAAGACAAAGAGAGCCGTTTGCTCTTCCACGAGCGGTTACCGATGACAGAAAACCTCCACGATGCCCATCACTGTAAGAAAGAAGATGTACCTGAGAGACCAAGAGTGCCTGACCAGAGAAATGGGGAAAGCTGCCACAGAGATAAATTCGCGAAGCTACATGCAGACTAAAACCTAAGAGAAGCCCAGCCTGACTGAATATAGTGAGAAGCACATGGAAACAATGCCTTAAAAGAAACTTTGCCGGTAAAGCCTTTCTGACATATTAAATCTCATAACTAAAACGTACCCTAAATGAAAGCTAGCTAACTAAATCACATAATCAATATTTTCTAAATGTTCAATTAAAATAGTTATCTTAAAATGTTTATCTTAAATCTGTTTAAATCTTAGAACACTCAAACGTACCCTAAATGAAAGCTAGCTAACTAAATCACATAATCAATTATATTCTCTAAATGTTCATTTAAAATATTTATCTTAAAATGTTTATCTTAAATCTGTTTAAATCTTAGAACACTCTTCAAATTCTTGCTTGATCATTAATAATTTTAAATAATCCTAAACATCTAGTTTCTATAAAACCATACAAGAAATTCATTTCTAAATTATAAATCTTATTGTTTATGCAATTTACTCTTATATCATCTATCTATAGTTTTAAGTTCATGTTTATTGATTTATGCTGTGTTTTTATCAGAACGGAGTCTTGTGTGTTAATAAATTATCGGGGGGAGGGGAGTGAGTAATCACTTTTAGTATACCAGAGCATTGCGATATAAAGAATATAGTCAAGACTCCTTTCTGAAATAAAACTAATATTTTGTGCTAGAGTGAATCGGTATTTATAATGCCCGAACAAGTTAAAATCTTTTGCTAAAGTTATTAAAAATGTATATTTGCGTATATTATTTAAAACGTATCTTTTTCTCAAATTATTTAAAATGAAAATGTTTTGCTTAAAATGAAAATCTTTTGCTAAAGTTATTTAAAATGTATATTTAGCGTATATTATTTAAGACGCATCTTTTCTCAAGTTAGCTAAAATGAAAATGTTTACTAAAGTTAGTGAAAACGTATATATTACGTATATTATTTAAAACTCAGATTGTGCCCAGATTAATTAAGAATTATATTTGCGTAAATGATTTAAAATATGTATTTTGCCAGTTATCTGAAAAAGTATATTTTACGCAAGCTATTTAAAATGTAGGTTTGCATTCACTATTCAAAATATTTTGCATTATTAGTAAGGTCTATTTTGTCGAATTATTTAAGATGAGTAATTTATTTAAAAATAAATAATTTGCGTGAGCTAGTTTAGAACTCATATTTTATTATTTAAAAATCAGTGATATTAGATGCGGTTATACTACATATAACTAATGTTCTCAGTTCTAGAAAATCTTAAGTTCATTTAATTAGAGAATAAATAGCTATGCAGAGAAACCTTAAATCAGATTCTCATTATCTCCTTTATCATATAATTTAATAAGCTCATTTATGAACTGACCGGTGGTAGTAGCACTGAAGAAGCTAAGATTGGCGTAATTAATTTATAAAATATTAATTTAGCGTTGCGAATGTATTGCTAATTTGCATAAATATGCACATCTACTTGCTAGGTATATAATGGCCCATCTCAAGATTGTTCAACGTCCAGTCACGCCTCGAAAGTTTAGGCAACTGTGACAGTTCTTCGTATTTCATCAAGTCACGCCTCGAAAGTTTAGGCAAATGTGACAATTATTCGTATATAACGGAACCAAAGGGCTCATAAGCCAATTCTTCTGTTCACTTAATTAAAAGGCCTCTTCCATTATAGCAAGCAGATCGGTTAGGGAACCGTTTACTAGGTAATAAACCCAATTAAGAATGCATTCGAGTCGCACTTATCTGATACTCTAGTTTCTAACGCACTAGAATCTAACGTTCCACTGCCATCACGTCTCAGTTCAACTTCCCTAGAAAGTAACTTCGGCTTTGATCCTAACTAGAGTCTGATTTAATTTGTTTATCCGTATAACAATTATATATCACGCAAATGTCTATATAATATGATTTTGAATATATTTATAATATAATCTTAAACTTAGTAATTATAATATAAACTCAAACTTAGTAACAATGATAAACTTAATATAATCTCTATCATTCATCAATAAATCTATCACTCTAGCTAACTATAACCGATTTCAAATATAAAACATAGCATGAATTAGAACATGAAAGATGACATAAGCTTATTTAAAAAGTCATGCTTTGTAATATTTTATAACCCTGAGCATTCACACATTGCTTTGAGATATTATTGTATAACCATGATAACCCACTCATTGCTTTGTAATATTTGATAATCCTGAGAATCCACTCATTGCTAGTAATATTATTTATAACCCTGAGAATCCACTCATTGCTTTGTATTATTTGATAATCTAGAGAATCCACTCATGGCTTTGTAATATTGTTTTATAACCCTAGTGTTCACTCACCTGCGTGTGAGCTAGCTGTACACCACTTGCTATGCTTTAGTATTTTTTAAATGTATTAAATTTATGAAATATAAATTTGTCTCAGTCTCATTACTTGCTCATTGTCTTGTGAATCGCTAGTTAAGTTATCTAATATATATAATAGGGGGGATGTCTCATGTTTTACTGCTTTGCTATTGCTGGAACGCGATCAAAGAGATATCGAGTGTAACCTCAGGCATGTCATCCGCGATGGGTTGACTTGGAAGCACGAGTGAGAGGGTTGAGGTATGATCAGACGTAGGGTATTACTATCCCGACTTGGTCAGCTTTTGGTTCTCTGGCTTGGACTCTCAGTCTGTTGAGCAAATGTACAAACCTGACCGTTACAATATATATATATATTTCATACTGAACTAGCAGTCCTCAGTTGGTCCGGATCATTATCTTCAACACATATATATAATCAGTGCTCAGTTTATATTAAGATAGCAATTTTTCAAACTTTAATGGACCGGCTTCAATCTACTTCACCCTCCAACTCTTCAGCTTATATTAACATGGCAAATTTTCCAAAATTTTAATGGGTGGGTTTCAATCTATTCCATCCTCCAACTCTTCATCTACTCACAATACTGGAATCAACAAAGGTTGGGCATTCCATCACCAGATTTTCAATGATATGGATGGCTGAAGTGTTGGAGGGTGGAGTTGATTGTAACCTGTCCATTAAGGATTGAAGATTTGCTCTCTTAATATAAAGCAAGCGCTGATTATATATATGTGTGTGGAGATAATGATCTGGACTAACTGATGAGTGCTAGTTCAGCATGAAATACATATATTGGACATCATTTATTTTTTTTACATGTGTTGTCAATCATTTATTTTTTATACATGTGTGTGGTCAAATGTATCTGTTGTAAGAGTCGATAGCTAAAGGCTGTGTTCAAATCTTTTATAATTACATCTAATTATATTAAAATTATACTTGTATTCTAATATTAAAGTTTGTTTTATAGCTTTTGAATGAGGATATATGAGGCATTTGAAATGACACCTGGTGTTTGCTGTAATATGTATTAGGTACAGTTTTATTTTTATAACAAGTGAGTTTTAAAACAGCTTATATGTGGCTTTATGCAGTATTCATCAAGATGTGATATATACTTGATGACACATTTTTTTAATTTGAGCCAATTAAGATAAAAAAGAACTCTAGGTTTTGACATCTAGTATTGGATGATTTGTGTCCACTTCAAAAGATGATCTATCTAGTATTCTTAATGATTTTCAGTTAACATACATAGTTGTTGGTGCTTGTATATTTACCAATTTGAGAATGTAAAATAATTATTTCTGTAGCTTTTTCAGGTGGAAAAGTAAATTTAGTTGTTGAAATACAATATGGACTCCAATTCCTTTTAAGAAGTATGAAGATGGGGTATTTCATCTTGACTGCTGCAAGTGAATTAATTTTCATATAGGTTGTTGTTATGTCCTGTTTGATGTATGGAAATGATACGTGGATTCTCTATCAATTTACCATAAAGGGAAGAATTTTTTTATTCAGGACAAGATTATATGATAAATTGATATATTCTCCAGAAGTGGGTTCAATATGACACTTCTGAATTCACTATTGTAAAAATCATATATGGGGAAGCAAATAGCATCCCAAGATATCAAATGAATTGATTAAAGGAGTAGTATGTAATAAATGTGGACATGTTTTTGTCATGAATTGATTTGTTTATTCATCATAAAACACATCTTTTAAATTTTTTAATCTTTGTCTTTTTATTTTCTTCATCAGTAGATGAATGACGGACTTGTTATTAATAGTTTCTATGACTACGATTATAAGCCTCACTGTGTATTAGGACTCTATAGAGAAGTAGCCAGTACAACCATAGCCATGCACATGCTCCTGGATTTAAATCCTGATGACTTCTGAAATAATTTCTGGTATTGTAGGATTTCCAAACAAACTTAAATATTTCTAATTTAATTGATCTTTAGGCAAACTAGGAACCATCCACTTGATTGATATTTTGATTATTAATAAATAACTAAACAAAGTAAAATCTTGACAAATAGTTAATTAACTCACCTGGTCACATCTACTTCATTTCATTAGAAAGATCTGCTAGTTTTTATTGTGTGATGATTTAATTGGGGTATTTTTTAAATGGAACTTCTCATAAAAGAGTTATAAAATAAATAAAATATAAGGCAGCTAAGATAATGTAATAAAGTAGCAAACTTCCTACAGTGGTGTCACCCAGTGCAGGCCTTAGTAATCACTAGGTGCAAGAAAGTGGGCATAAAATTCCTACTAGAGCCTACTCATCCAATATCCCAGAATAGCTTGCGAATTTCATCAGTGAAGAGCCTTGCAAATGAGGGCCCCACACCTAGATCTTAGGATCTAAACTAGTCTGGGGATATTGTATGAGTAGGCATTAGGGATTTTATGCACAACTTTCTTGCATCCATTGATTACTAAGCCTTGCACTGAATGGCACTACTGTATGGAGTTCTACTGTTTTAACAGCTTGGGAAAGCATTGGAAATAATGATCACATGATGTTTTAGTCGCTAAGAAAATGTCCAATAATGTGGAAATATTATAATCCAATGGTTTTATTGCTTTGAAATTCTTGAGCACCTGCAGTGACATAGATGGTTCATGATCCACAGACCCTGAGATCCAGAATCTCCAATTCTATCACTGTGTCATATGATGAAGAACATTTTTAACATCACCCATTTTAATTCCATAAAAGTGACATCAAGTTGCATGTAGAAAGTAGGAGGAAAGCTTAAATTGTTCTCAGATTAAAAGAGCTGTCAAAATATGAACTAAAGGACAGTAATCTTTGTTTGAAAATTATGACCCTCTAATCTGAAATCATTTAAGCTTTTCTTTGCAAATGTTGATACATACATTGGGATGAGAAAATACTAAAGTTTATTTGTTTCTGTGTATATCTGATTGAGTACCTGGGAGGGTTAGGGGTAAATGCACAAATAAATTTTAATATTGAACAAATTGTAAATAGCTATTGCAGATCAAAAGCTTTTCCAGTGGTTTCTTGTAGAGTAACAGAAAAAGTGCTGTTGTATGGGAAGCTGTTACTCTCTGGATATATTCAACAAAGATAATTATTTAGGCTGGCTATGAGACAGGGACTGGAGGATGGGTTCACTGTACATACAAGGTGTGATCCAATAAAGAAGCATAGAAGAATAAAAAGTGAAAAATTAGAATAGTAAATAAAGAAAAAATGAAATATTAACTGAAGATTTACAATAAATACAGTGTAATATATTTATCAAATTAGTATAGCTCAATATATATATTAAAAATATTCACTAGAATAAAAACTACAAAATTTTAAAAAATGCCTGTATAAAATTAAAAGCATTTTTTAAAATTTTGTAGTTTTTATTCTAGTGAATATTTTTATTATATTTATATATAGTAAAATGTAATTATATTCCACATAATGCTAAATATAATAAATTCCAGTACAAACTTTAATTAATAGAAGCATTTTCAATTATATTACTAATCATTCTCAACCAAACTGAAAATTTCAAAATGGAGTAAAGCAGCATCAATCGGAAACCACATATCGATATACATATCCCACAATTCACTAATCTTAATATTTGTTGATTATCTGCATATATTGTAATATCATTTTACTCCATTTTGAAATTGATAATGATTATGAATATAATTGAAAATACTTCTATTGATTAAAGTTTATATTGGAATTTATTTTATTTACCACTATTTGAAATATAATTACATTTTATTAGCGGACATTTATTGTCTTATGTATGTATGTATATATATAAGAATAAACTATAATATATGTATATACTATAGATTATATAAAAAAATATTTTACCTATTAGTGAATGTGAGAAAGTTAGTTTTTTTCTCGAAGATTGCTTATATATATATATATACTAATTTATTTACATATATATATAATTAAGGCTAAAACCACTTTTACTCAAGCTATGAACAAATAACACTATTGACAAAAGGTCAAGAATAGAATGAATCCAACTATTCTCTAGGCTTCTGATGTTTATAAGCTTATCCCTACAACTTTTGATGGAAATATAAAATTCAATATATCAGTCAATCTCATTTATCCAAGGATAGAAAGTACCATGTTTTAATAAACATATTAATTATCACAAACATTAAATTAGCAAAGTCTGATATATTTGTAACTAATGGAATAATCCCCCCCCCCCAAGGCATTGAGATGACGAGTTAATAGAATGGGAGCCATTTATTCCTTAAGCTCTTGATGCTTATAAGCTTACTGCTGCCAAAATTGATCATTATTTTATTTTTTTATGTGTCAAAGCAGTGAACCAGCAAACCCGGGACAGCTGCTTGTAAGGCGGCTGTGCTGACCTCTCGACCACCAACGCTTGACAAAATTGATCATAATTTTAATAATTATTAATGCCATATTTTCATCTGGCTGATATATTAAATTCACTTCGTTTTTATCAATGTTCACAAAGTTGTGTTTAAAAATGTCAAAATGAATGGATCTATTCTATTCTTGACTCTTATCAACAAAGTGTATATTTATGCATAATCTGAAGAAGAAAAATTAATTACATATAGGTGTGTGTGTGCGCGCGTGTATATAAAGATGAGTATACGTGCATATAAGAACAGTATTACAAATATATAAGTTTAATTATAATCAAAAGTTTTAAACTAAGTAAATATTTAAATTAAATTAATGTAAAACAAAAGTCTAGCTTAGTTTTCTTTTTCTTCTCATTTATAAATAATATTATAAATGATAATTTAATTTTAGAAAAAGAGAATAAAAGAAAATTTCTAAACAATTTCATTAATTACATTATTTTGTTATATAATTCCTTTAGTTAGGAATGTAAGCTAACCCTTAATTGCTAAACTGACAAATAAAGGTTATTAATGAAATTTTAATAAAAGTTAGATAATTTATTTATAAACAATTAATTAATATCACATGATGTAAAGAAAGGGATCACTATAAAGAATTGGAAAATGTATTTCTTTCCCTTTGGATTTTTTTAATTTTGTTTTTCCTATTGCTTCTACCGTCTCTCATTTTGTAAATCTAGACATTGTATTCAGTCATTTCGAATTTGTTTGCAATTACTTGTATATAGATATACCAAACTCCGAGAATGTGCTTTAAATTTAAATAATTATGCTTGTAAACAACCCATGTATAAATACGCAAGAGATCTCTATCCATTCCGCATGCTTGCCATCTATAATTTAAGTCTGCAAAATTATGCTTAAAGTAAAAGTTTTTTTTTTTATTTGTATTAAAGCAAATTATTTATGCAGCTAATGATAACTTTGGTCAATTGACTTTTACAAATTGTTAGAATAGAGATGGAAGACCTGCGGCCTGAAGGCCAAGTCCAGCCCTCGTAAGCTCAATCTGGTCACCAGACATTTTCACAAACATATATAATAAAATTGATCTGCATAAAACTTCTAATTAAACATGCTTGTAGTATAGTGCAAATATTGAATTAAAAGTGTAATATTTATGTCAAGCATTGTTAGCCGAGAGGTCATCGCATCCACCTTGCAAGCAAGTAGTTGCTTGCAGATGGCTGTGGGTTCACGTCCCGGCCGATGCTATGACATATGAGAAAAAAAAAGTCAAATATTTATTTTCTAAATGATATATTTTTTCTTTCCAATCTTTATAATAATTTTACTTCATTCTATTAGAGGTGCAATATTCCAACAAATGACCTATATTGTGTAGTCTGTATGGCCACAGATTTAATCTATAATGCTGAGAGCATTTTGTTTTGTTTTGTAATGATTTTTGCAGACGAATGTAGAACTAGCAAAAATAATACTTGAATTTAAAAGACTTCATTTTATAATTATTTTGAATTTAATTTTTTATTATTATTATTATTATATACAGGGGTGATGTGGAGAAGAGAAGTTAAAGATCGGAAATGGATTGAACTTGGAGAGGCCTTCATCCTGTAGTGGATTGATAATGGTTGATGATAATAATTAGGATGATTATTAGAATAAAATAAGAAAATTGTGAATTTAAAAAGAAATGGACCAATGCATTTTTTTATAGGAAAAACTAAATCTGGAAAGCATTTCATTAATAAAAAAAAAAACACATTATTAAGAGCTTTATTCATCAAATCATTGGGACTACAATAAAATTATGGTCAGAAAGAAATATTAAAATAGATAACTTGAAAAAGAGCATCAAATAGGTGACATGTTTTATAAAAAGTATAAACAAGTCGGAAAATTATGTGAGAACAAGTTATTTTTAAAAAAAAAACAAAACAAAATTTGAAAACATTTTCTGAAGAGTATATAAAAGATTGCATCCTAGTTGCTGTAGAATTAACCTCTCCAGAATATAAAAAGAAATTTTAGAATATATGTCATGAAGATAGGTTCAATGTGAATTGGAAAAATTAGAATTGAATGTGGAACAGTCTTTAATAATGATGATGTTACACTTCTTAATTCATAAAAAAGTATGACCTTCATTTTAAAAGAGGAAAAGTTAATATTGGTCTGACAGTTGAAAAGGTCTACCCTCAATGATTAGAGATAAAAATAATTACATATTTGATCAAATAGCATAGGCTAATTATTAAGTCAATAATTTTGTGTGGCTCATAAATGAGATTATAAATATTCAAATGGATCTTGGATGAAAAAAGACCTCATTTCTGTGCTAGAACTGTTGTTACTATTGTGAACTGCAGAATTCAAACGAAGAAAATTATAAACCAATAAAATATAACACAACCTATCACATAACTTAAGCTTACTTATTGCTGTTTAAATAGTATACTTTTTTACTTTTATGCCACTTATTCTATGCTTTACTAAATAATTATAGATGACAATGCTTAATAAATCACTATCCTGTGCTTTTTCTGTTTAAAATCCCCAGACCAGTTTCAAGCTTATGGCTTTCATCAGTGAAGCAACAATATGTAAGGTAAAATCGTGTAATATTTTATTGGTTTATATCAAATTCTGATCATATGATAGAGAAGATTTTGGTTATTAAAAAACTAAGAATACCAAAATATACAGAAACTGATCTGGATTCAGTTCTATATGACTATACGGGCAAGTTGGATTAAATTGAAACTATTTATATTTTCCAGTTTGGGTTAATAGCTTGATAGTATACACAAAAGGTAAATGATAGGAGCTGGAAGGAAGGCCATAGCACTGTTTCAAGATCCAAAGCTCCTCACTGATTAAAGCCATAAGCATGAAACTAGTCTAATGATTTTGGATAGGGATTTATTAAGCATTGTCAACTAACGTTGCTTTCTAAAGCTTACAGGAAGTGGAAGAAAGAAGGTGAAAAAGTTGCTATTATACTTAAAAAGCAAAACTATAAGTTCTTATAATGAAATTCTATGGAATTTTTTTTTAAAAAAAATAAGTTTCATGTAAGTAGTTTTTATTTTAAAGTCATTTAAAATACATATTAAAGAAATAACTGGTTTTTTTAGATGAATAAATTGGCTTAAGCAAAATGATATATAGTTCATTTATGTTATATCTTATCTTCCTTCAAGTAATGGATTAGTCCAAATTCCATCTTGATTAGATTGCGCATCCATCTTCATGGAGTGATGGATATACAAATAGATATCATATATCCAATAACAGAAATGATCAATGGGTGATGGTGATCAGTGAATCCTGTTAGTCTTATCATGAATGGGGATCTGGTCATAAATAGTCAATCCATTTGAAGATAAGGGTAGACAAAACTGTCAAAGGTGAAAAGCAGTGCATTGGTTGTCTACTATATGGTAACACAGTGAGGCAATTCCACATTCAGGACTGGAAGCTGCTAGAACCTAAATCAGATGTGAGGTGAGCTGTTGGAGTACAGCCAGATGTATCAACCATACTTACTCATGAGGCAGGCATCAGAATGTAGCTGGAAATGGTAGGTAATCATAAAAGAGCACCTGAAATCCCTTCTTTCTATAGTTGAATGGCAACTAGAAGCTATACATTGCCAATGGTATCAGGTGGAAATATAGCATATAATGCAAATACACTGACGAGTGCTGGTTTAGCATGAAATACATATATTGGTGATTATTTATCTTTTCGATATGGGTGTGGTCAAGTGTATTAGCAGTATGAGATAGCATGGATGGTTGAGGGTCATGTGAAAGTCTGAGTTCAAACCCCCTATATATTATATATATAAGTGCAGGTATGAAAAAGTCTACTGTAGAAAAAAATTCATATTTAATAAATGCCATATTTCACGAGTTTGTGTTTATTATAATAATTAACCATAAACACAAACATTTATAATTTATATGTTTGACTGCCATAAGTTATTTGAATTCTTTATAAAAATGTTTACAATGGGAAAAAGTTGATATAAGATTACTAGGGGAGGGGGGTATTTTTGATCTGATGTAATTAATTGTAACCCATTTTAACATTTACTTCATATACTTTCAAAATCTAAACTAAAGTTACAAGATAATAAAAGTTATTAAAAAAATAATAATTTTTAAAGCAAATTTAATCAAAGTAAGACTTAATATAAAGATTTAACTCGATAAATAAGTTATGTCATGAATTATGTCTGTATGAATATGGTAGGGATATGTGAATAATTAGAAGAGAAAATATAGTTTAAATAAAGTAAGCTAGATAAAGTATTAGATTATTAATCAGAATTTATATACAATAAAAGCAAGCAGACAGTATATTATTAAAAATAGATAAGATATGAAAACTCTAAGATGGATGTAAATGGGAAGTACCAGATTTAATAAAGAGATGAATATGTATCTTCCATAGGGACTTAAATGCATGGTTGTCAAATATTGTTAAATTGTTATAAATATTACAGATTATTATATCAAAGATTTAATAATCAGATTAATAACCTGAAGCTTTGCTAGAGAGTAGATTATTTATATTGAATTACCTATCATCTTAAACCTGATTCCAAAATATTGTAAAAGACCCAGAAAAAGGCCACAAGTGAGATGATGGACGGGCGAAATAAGAAAGTGTGCAGGGGTGATGTGGAGAAGAGAAGCTAAAGATTAGAGAAGATGGATTGAACTTGGAGAAACCTTCATCCTGCAGTGGATTGATAATACATGATAATCAATCATCTATTCTTGAGGTACAGTTATTGTAGCCCTCTTGCAATATTAGAATTTACTATGATAATACGATCATGTATTATTCATCTGATCTGGAAGCTGAATATTAATTTAATATTGCAGATTGATATATGTATATATTAGAAGGTAAATAGTTCAAAATAGAAAATCTTTGTGCTAATGGTAGTGAGATGTGGTTAAAAGATTGTAACTTTTATTAAATACAATAAACAATAATTTTATAATAAAACATTTTATATTTCTTATGATAATTTTTTAAATGCCTATAAAATGTTCATGTCCTAATAAATGCAAGTGAGAAATTAAATACGTTGTCCACACGAAGTTTAAATAATTTAAAATTTATTTGTTCAATAAAATTTTACCTGGATTAACAAAAACTAATATCCTCATTTCTCTAGAATGTATTTCAATACACAGACCATATCTTATTTTATCATGTGAGAATATACTTAAAAGGAAATAAACAATCACCAATACATGTATTTCATGATAAACCAGCACTCGTCAGTTGGTTATCATCTCCACACATATATACAATCAAAGCTCAGCTTATATTAAGATACCAATCAATCTTAATATAAACTGAGCTTTGATTGTAACTATGAGTAAAGATGATAATCTAGACCAACTGACGAGTGCTGGTTTAGCACAAAATATATATATTGGTGATTGTTTATCTTTTTGACATTGTGATCAAGAGTATCAGCAGTATGAGATAGCATGGATGGTTGGGGTTTGAATGAAAGTCTTGAGTTCAAACCCCCCCCTATATATTACATATAGAAGTGGAGGTATGAAAAAGCCTGTACTATAGAAAAAATTCATATTTTAAAAGGAAATAGTAAAAGTTGAGCAAATTCAATATTTCTTGTGTTGACAGTATGGCACTTAGAAGTTACTTTTTCAATTGTTAAATATATTCAAACTGACATTTTAAAAGTTTATCAAATTCAATAGTATTTCTTTTGTTTGATGGTGCCATTTTAAATTTTACTTTAACACATGTTAAATTAAATACATATTTAAACTGAAATCCTAAAAGTTTATCAAATTCATTATTAATAAATATTTTCATATGGCACAGTATTTATTGCAATATCTTCAGGAGCAAATCTATCTCCACACATGCTGTTAGAACTCACCCATAAGCAAAGATTTAAAAGGTCAAGTGAATTGTCTGTTCCTCAAGCTGATACAAGTCAATCTTTTCCTTACTGTGCATATTCAAGGCTTGAGTCTACTATATTAAGACACTCACTTGTTCTTTTAAATCTTTGCTTACGAGTGTGTGCATATTAATTTGTTAAAACAGTGCATGTGTGGTAATTCTTTAGCTCCTGGAGATATTACAAATTCATGATTACAACTGATCTAAATTTGTCATTATTCACATTAAATATGTAGTTAGAAATGCAATGAAATTTACTTAAAATATATTTCCAAAATCAAAATTTACCTTGCTTTACCAAAAACTATACTTTTTGTTATAAAAAATTTCCCACTGGGTAATCTTTTAATCAGTGCTGCCCTCTTTTTGGATTTTTTATGACCTCATTTGCAAACAATCATGATATAGATTTTCCAAGCATTTTTATATTTCAAATAACATTTTTTTAAAAATAAAGCAAAAATGTATATGCTATTAAAATTTTACATCCAAAAAAGAAAATCATGCAAGATCCTTCAAGATTGGTACAATATTTGTTGAGTTATAAAGTCACAAACAAGAAAACTTTCATATTTATATATAGATATATAAGAAAGTAATAAATAGAATATAAAATTCTAAGGCAGTATGTAATTTGCATATACTGAATATTTCTTATATATGTATTTAGAAGGATTTGATCTTGGCATTTTTCAGTCAATTCATCTCCCACTCCATCTCAAGCAACCAATACACATGACCACATACGTGTAAAAAAGATACATGCCCCCCAATATGCATATTTTGTGCAGAACCAACACTCATCAGTTGGTCCAGACCATAATCTCCCACACATATGAAATCATTGCTCGGTTTATATTAATATAGCAGCAATTCCTCAAACTTTAATGGACAGGCTTCAATGTCCTCACCATTTCAACTATTCAACCACCATTTTATTGAAAAATTGATGATGGAATGCTCAAAGGGGTTAAAGTGATGTAATGTCGACATGAGTACGATTACAATATCAAATCCAATAAGAGCTTTGAGCATTCCATTCTCAGTCTTTCAATAAAATGGATGATTGAATAGTTGGGTGAGATTGAAGTCTATCCATTAAAATTTGAGTAAGTGCTATTTTAATATAAAATGAGCACTGATTGTATATATCTGTGGGAAATTATGTTCTGACCCAATTGATGAGGACTGGTTCTGCACAAAAGTTATTGGTTGCTTGAGATAAAGTGGTGGATAAAGACTTAAAAATTCCGAGTTCAAATCCCTCTAATTAAATAATAAAATAAGATATTTATTAAATTTTTATTAGGATGTTACTTATAAAGATATTTTCATTTACAGTTTAAATATTACTGAATTTATAATTAATAAATTTCATCAAAAATGTTTCCTAAAAAGAACTGCAGAGGTCAGTGTTAAGAAAGCTTTAAATTGCTACAATTTAAAAAAAATTTTTTTTTCTGTTATTAGAAAGAAATATGTCTAAGGTAGTTTACATGTAAGTGTTGACCTGTGCGGTTAAGCACACTGGTATAGTGGTACACTTTGGAGCTCAAGATCCATGGATCATATTCCAGTTGTCATTTCCAGGGCTCAAACTTCTTCTGGACTCCAAACAATGGACTATGCGATTATTTCTTTTAATTTTTCAAAATATATTTATATAAAACAAAAAACATTGCAATTAAAAAAATGTATTGAATTTTTTAATATTTATAAACATCATCGTTTTCTGCTGCAAGATGAAGATCTATGCTTAATCCACTTTTTGCTGAATCTGTAAACATACTAATAAACTTTTTATTTAATCCATCTATTTCAATAGTCGGTATCTAATTAGGTCTTTCAGAGTTTTTTACGATTCAATTTAAAACTTCAATTGCCCATCCATTATTATCTCTTCTAGCAATATGTCCAACCCAATTCCATTTCAGTCTTTTAATATCAAAGATATATGTTTGTTTTTTCAACTAAGTATTTCACTTTTGATCCATATTTGTTACTTCCAATATATATTTACCTCCATATACTTCATCTACATCCAATCTTTGAATTGCTCTTCTGTTAAATGTATGAGTTTCAGATCCATTTTTTCGATTACACACACATATATATCATATATCGACATATTTCAGAAAAACACACGGTCTAAGACCAATTTTATAATTAATTTATCCATTATGTTTCCATTTATAGTAATAATCTAACCGAAATAATGTATAATTCTTAACTAAATTCATGATTATCAATTTTTATTGAGGGTCGTGTGAAAGTCTGAGTTCAAACCCCTATATATTATATATTTGAGTACAGGTATAAAAAAAAGCCTGTTCTGTAGGAAAACAAATTAAAATATAGTGCTGTAAAGTCTGCCCATCTCTCGTATATGTATATAAATGGATTATGTTCTGTACATGAGGACTTATGGTCAACATGAGTAGAATGAGAAGGTTAGCACCAACTTGGGCTTTAAGTGTTTCATCATCAGATTTTCAATGAAATGGATGACTGAAAAGTTGTGGAATGGAGTGAACTGAAACCTGTCCATTAAAGTATAAGATTGGCTATCTTAGTATAAGCTGAGCATTGATTGTATATATGTGTGGAGATGATAATCTGGACCAACTGATGAGTGCTGATTTAGCATGAAATATATATATATATATTGGTGATTATTTATCTTTTCAACATGTGTATGATCAAGTGGGTCAGCAGTGTGAGATAGCATGGATAGTTGAGGGTCGTGTGAAAGTCTGAGTTCAAATCTATATATTACATATTTGAGTGCAGGTATGAAAAAAAAGCCTATTTGAACATTACTTTAGGTTTTTTTTAGCATTTATTCTTAATCCCATTTGTTTTTCTTTCATTTGATAACGTTTGCAATATTTCCTGAAATTATAAAGCATTATTCGCAAAAACAAATCACATCATCTGCAAAATCTAGATGACAAAATTCTTCTTGTAAAACTGCTGTAGAAAGTTTAGAAGATATGAAATTATTCTGTTGTATATTTTTACCAAGGTTAATCTTTTTAGTATCATTATATAATTTAATTACATTCTGATAAGTATTTTCCAGAATTTGGCTACACCCTGGGTCTCTATCATGATGGTTCGAAGCTTTAATCATTGTGGAAATGCTTATAGAATGAAATGCCTTTTCATAATCTATAAATCCAAAGCATAAGAGCAGATCATAACTATTGATTGGTCTTTTCTATAACTTCTCTCAATCCACTGTGCTAAAATCACTTTCAAATTATCTTTTTGGTTGGTTTGAATCTTAACTTCACTGTAGATGATTTATTTTAGTAAAAATTTTGTATTGAACTGATAAAAGTTTTATATGTATGTAATTTCTAATCGCTTTTTTAGCACATTTCTCAAATATCAATGTTAGTACCATATTCTTTCAATCAGCTGATATATTCTATCATTTAAATATTTGGTATATAACTTCAGCAACAATTATTCTATTTTTTCACCTGCTTCTTTGATTGAAAATATCATCATCATTTTCAACCATTATCAATTTACTGCAAGATGAAGATTTCTCCAAGTTCAATCCATCTTCTCTGATCTTTAGCCTCTCCTCTCCACATCATCCCAGCACACTTACTTCATCCATTAATCTCATATGTGGTTTCTTTCTAGATCATTATATTATAAGAATATAGATGCTGAATCAATTTTGCAAATTGTTCGATTTATATGCACTCTTAATGAATATGACCTATACAATATGGTTAAATATTTTATTAAGAAACTTATATATGATATATATATGTCAGGTATACCATTTGCCTGATACTGTCAGCAAATGTCTGGTTGCAATTCAACTATTGAAGCGAGGGAACTTGTCTTGTGTCAGGTTTATTATCTATCATCTAACGCTTTGACCATGAATTTACTCACTGCTTTTTATTGTCAAACATTAGACAAACAGTGTAATATCTGTTGCTGTTTGCTCTATCTCCAAATGGAGCACCTAATTTACAGACAGTTCCTTTTCCTTAGTGGGGGCAAATGGATTCATTGAGTATCTCTACCTATTGGTCTATTCCTGCCATTGGTTATATTTTATCTATACATATATCCATTGATCTATAGCAATAAATTCTGGATCCAATCAAGATAAGTAATATTGTAATCTGTAATATTGTAATGTGGACAAGTTTATTACTGGAAGGTAAATTGAACTATATCATTCCCTCCACCTGAATAAAATTAGTCCTAGGAAATATGGTCATGAGTGGTCATCTTTATTACTTCCTAACTTCTTCAGGAAACTGAAGAGGTCAATAACCTATGTGACAGTTGGAAAGTATCTATCATCTTTACTTTATTACTCTCCAAAAAAAGATTTATTTTAATGTATTCTTTCATTCTTGGCAAACTCCTTGTTATCATCATCAAGTTAAAATTGACAGGTATTAATTTTTTCTAATATTTTAATAATTATAAAATAAATATCAGTTTCAAAATAGAATTTGATAGATTAATTGCAAATCCATATTCATTCATTCACATTAAAAAACTTAAATTTGTTCATTTTCTGAAAAAGTGCTTATACTAACTTCGTCAATGACATTTACATTCTTATTCACAGGGTCAACATGATTTTTTTTACATTATTTATTAATAAAATTAAAAAGAAATGAAGTCCAATATATGAATTTTAGTATAAAATAAAGATTTTTACACAGAAATAAAAGGTTAAACATTTTCAAAAACTCTCAGCAGGTGAACAATAGAAAATGTCAAAAGATTAAGACTTCAATGAATTTACACGTAAATGACTGACAAACTGATAATCAGGTTGTTTTTAAATTTGCATTTATCATTATTTCAATTTAATATGTCTATTACTGAAATATTGTTTATAAATAGCTGTACATTCATTTAATCAATTATAGCTATATTCCTTAGCTAAATATTTGAGATTTAGTTGTATTAATTCAGCAATTATGCACATACTTTTTGTATGCTCTCTATATGTATTCAATAATTCATTTATTGTTGATTTAATTACCCCCCCCCCTTAAACTTTTTTTCCCATCAGTTATTTATATATAAACGTATTTTAGTGTAGGATTAACATGCATTATTTTGTTCCTATTATAAAGTTACTCATTTGTATGTATATGCAGTTCACACTTCTTTCTTGAAGTATTATGGCATATCATTCCATCTCTTTTTCATTTTATTTGAAGAATATATATGACAAGCAAAAAAAGGTCTAATGTCAAGATTTCTGCACATTGTTAAGAATCTATATCGGATAAATTATTCAATGGATCCAAAGCAATAGGAAACAAACCAATTCCTTGTAGCAAATTCTTTTTTTACCATGTTTATGCCACCTAGTGTGACTTTTAGTAATCATTTGATGGCAGTTAGTAATGCTTAATAAATTCCTATCCAGTATGGTCCTATCCAATATCACCAGACTAGGTTCTAGATTTTGGTTTTTATCCATAAGGAGATTTGGATTTTGGAGCAGTGTACATGGATCTTTTGGATTTATGACAATTTTCCTCAAGCCACTGTTTTTTAGCTTTTTCTTTTACTATGAAGCTACTAGCCTAAATTTAAAAAAAAAACATTGGTGGATTCAATATAAGCCAAGTTGCTTATATGGCTAGATTTGACACCAGTTTAGTATCTACATACTGTGTCCCTTAGAATTTGTTACTGAACAGTCTAATGTAAAATGGTGCCATGATAATTTTTTGTATTGATTTTGTATGTGAATATCTTAAGAATTAGGTAATTCATATTCTGAATCTGACCTTCAATCCTTATAGAGGTATATCTATTAATAATTTACTATAAAATTTTTTCTCTGGCACCAATTTTATAGCTACTGTTCCATCTTTAGAAATTATTTGTGCAGGACAGGGTCATCGGTCTTTTCATTTATTCTGTCTAAAATTATTTAAAATCGATGCTCCTATTTTTTTCAGGTATAGGATCTGTTTTATAATTATAATATCTCTATCAGAAGAAAGCTTCCAGGAACTGAATCTGATGCAGAACTTAAGCTTTTATTTATCCTGACTTTTTCAATTGTTTATTAGGTCATGAAATTTATTCTCTTGATGCGTTCATTAATGCTGATGAATATAACTATCCTTATGAGTCACATGATTTCAATGCCTTTACTTCATTAAATGGATTTAGTGCTACTGTGGATTCAATTTCCCAGGTGAAAAATAATCATATTAATGCTGTGATTTCCCATTTAACAGAACTATTTCTACTATTAGCAAAGCAATCAATGTGAATAGACATTGTCAGTCCCCAAAAATATTGTTCTGGAAATTTCCCAAAGTTTACTTTTTCAGTAAATTTATGCTTTAATTATGGGGATGTTGTCTCTGTGACAGATGTTATCTAATTTTAACATTTCTCCAAGTAAAAGTATACAATGCTTTCACCCCATTTTGGATTATCTCACGATAGTTATTCACATTTTTTTAAACATGGTTTAAATCAGACTATCACCATAATTATATATATATATATCACATCAGAAAAGTGCATTAATACTATTAGCCTTAGAATTCCTTTGGACTATCCAATGCAGTTATGGATAGCCTTCAAAATTACTTTGTACTTTCCAATGAAGTTATGGATAAGCCTTTGGAATTCATTTGAACTTTCCAATGCAGTTATTGATTAAGTTAGTAAGTCTTTCATTGAAGCTAAACTTATATATATATATAATACTAAATCATCTTTTTGCTGTTGATAAAAATAATAATTGTGACACTAAAATAATTTCTTATGATATTAAATTAGATGCTCTCTCTCTCCTTAATTCAAGATGGCGATATGGTAAAATAGTTAGTACTATTCGTACAATAAACCAGCAAATATCTAATGATGCATGGAATGTTCCTCTTGAAAAAGCTTCCTGGACCACATCTTACTTTTCTCATTTTTCTGAGAATGATTCTAAATCAAGATTTTAAATGTTTTGATTTTCACAAATTCTATAAAAGTAAACTATTTAGAATCAAGAAATTCCTTTCATACTTTTATATTAATACACAACAATTAAACATTTATATATCTATAAATAAAAAAATGCTTTTATTCACACAAATGAACTAAAAAGAAATGTTCTTCAGTTTTTACAAATAAAGGCATGGAATAAAAGCAACTAAATCTGAAAGTATTACTTTGATAATTCACAAGTCAAATTCTCAAAGAATCATTTAAGGGGATTTGAACTCAGACTTTCATATGACCCTCAACCATCCATGCTATCTCATATTGCTGATACACTTGATCACACACACATAGGAAGATAAATAATCACCACTATAAGTATGAGATAGCATGAATAGTTGAGGGTCATATGAAAGTCTGAGTTCAAACCCCCTATATATTACATATAGAAGTGCAGGTATGAAAAAGCCTGCACTGTATAAAAAATTCATATTTCAAAGAATCATTTAAATAAACTTGCAACTAATGCTCTCTTTCTTGTATCGATGACAATCCATTAATTAGATAAAAAATAATTATTTTTGTCTGATGAATACATTGCCATTGATATAGGAAAGTAGGTGTTATTTGTAAATTTATTCAAATGATTTGTTTGAAGGTTTGTAATGATGATATATTATAAGATGTGATAGGTTGGACTATTTTCAGCATTTATGAATGTTGAATGTATAGAAAATTTTAAACTTTATTTAAACTTTCCAAATACAAACAACTTGTTAGTAATTTCCAAATACAAACAACTTGTTAGTAATAACGCACAAATAGACAATACAGGTTAGTAATTACACAACATTTCAAGTAGTATTATTCTCCACTCTTCTTCAGGTGTTGAAGGTCTATATGCACAGTGACAATATTCGCTTAGAAGTTGAACTAGCACCTTTAGATTATTGTATATTGAATTTAAGACAAATGCTCTACCATCTGAGCTATTCTGTCAAAGGCAATATATAATAGAAATTTGATATA
This sequence comes from Epiperipatus broadwayi, assembly GCA_028023455.1. Taxonomy (NCBI): domain Eukaryota; kingdom Metazoa; phylum Onychophora; class Udeonychophora; order Euonychophora; family Peripatidae; genus Epiperipatus; species Epiperipatus broadwayi. Next base: position 198,081 of record JAQFVV010006795.1, on the reverse strand, counting down.
TTTATATATGAGGGTTGGTTCAAATCCTCCTGAGTTTTTCAATTTTTTTTTTTAACAAGTCTAATTATTTTTATTTTTTCCTAAGAGCAAGATTAATTAGAGGCTTCCATACATTGTGTATTGCCACATTGGGTTGACTTATAGGATTATTTACCATTGTCATATTAGAGGCTTCCATACATTGTGTATTGCCACACTGGGTTGACTTATATGATTATTAACCATTGTCATATGAGCAGCTTCCTTGAATTTTCTTCTATACATTTTTTCCTCTTTATACAATACCTTTGTATTTTCCCACTTAAGCATGTGGTCATTAATACATACATGATCTGTTATGGTAGATACGTCTGTTTTTTTTCTTTTAACCATTAGTTTGGGTTCCTTCAATCGTTGTTCAACAGGGCAACAGGTCTCACCAATGTATTTCCTTCCACATTCACATGGTATTTCATAGATGCAGTTTTTGTTCTTCAGCATTTGCAGTTTAGGCTTAGTAGAAGTAAGCATTCCTTGAAGTGTGGTATGGCTTTGGAAAGCAGTTCTAATATTATATTGACTGCAGATTTTCTTTAGTTTGTCCGCCATTCCTGGTATGTATGGATACACTACCGTACCAATAACTTATTCCTCTTTTGGTGATTTTTATGTTCTCTATTGAAGGTTTTTCTGATGCTGCTGATGGATAACCATTCTTCATAAGCATTTGTTCTATGTGAATCTAATGATGCTAGTTCAACTTCTAAGCGAATATTGTCACTGTGCATATAGGCCAGCAACACCTGAAGAAGAGTGGAGAATAATACTACTTGAAATGTTGTGTAATTACTAACTTGTATTCTCTATTTGTGTGTTATTACTAACAAGTTGTTTGTATTTGGAAAGTTTAAACAAAGTTTAAAATTTTCTATACATTCAACATTCACTCATAAATGATAGAAATAGTCCAACATATCACATCTTATTCAAATGATTCTTTGCTTATTCCATTCCTTGCTTGTGTAAGCTAAAGAAATTTTTTTAAAAAACTTTTTAATGCATTCATATGAATAAGTGTTTTTTTTTTAAATTTTTATTTGTACTTTTAACTTTTATATATAATGCAACCGGACAATAGATTGAATGCATTGATCAGATCATACTTGGACATCCAAAGGTAACCAGTTTCAAATATATAAGACAATGACCTATTGACCCAATCATAAACTATGATGAGCATACTGAAGGACATTATCAACTTAAGCCTATTGCTGATAATGTTAACTGCTCAACAATAACATTTTCTGATCATCATATGGATATAGCTTATGATACCTGAGGTAGTTAAATATTTCTTAGTTTGGGTTGGTTACACTGTTAAAGATCCATAAGGATGTCGCTACCAACCTAGGTTTGAATTTATGCCCTTTAGTAGAAATACTGTTAGCGCTGAATAATAGCTTTGGGGTTCATGAAACTCACTAGTAATATTGCATTACTCAGTTAACTTGGTAAAATGCATAAACAAAAAGTACATAAAGTAAAAATATACATAACAGTTTTATTCACAGTAATAGTAATGTAATTTATCTCTACACTATGTCAAACAATGGTTGGTATAACCCTTGACTAGACATCTGCATTATTAGGTAATGATAAATTACATTACCTTTTTTCTTTTTTATTGTCTTGTAAAATTAGATAAATATACACACACGAGAAATATTTTTGATTACCTCAGATGCCCCATTAAGATTGAATTACATTCGTAAATAATAATATTAATCATATCCAAATCTTCAATTAGAAATTAGATAAGACACAATATCTGCATAATACTCTATGCAAACAGATATAATATTTAGTGTAGATGGATTAGTATAAATAAATAAAAACATTGATGCAAATTAATAATTATACAGAAATGAAAATAATAACCCTTACTTTAGCTTTATTCATTTTTGGCGGCAAAAAATAGTTATATATAAAAATAAAATTGACACTTTAATCATCCAACTGTAGCAATCCTTGAGATTATTTGTATTTCTCATTTGTCAATGAGAAGTTATATGGCTGTTAGTCCAGTTATGAATGCTATATACTTTCTTGATTGAATTGTAGATGAAAATTTTTATCCATGTGTTTATTTAAAATAATTGTTGAGTTTACGTAGTAATAAAATAGTTTGTGAAATTTTTTCTAATAATCAATCCCGTGATTGAGTCCTGAATTTGTCCTAGCTTGGGTGGGTCATTGCTGACATTAGTAGATATTTTCTTCTTTCTTGGATAATGCACATATCAATAAACACAAGACAGAGTTGGGATGGCGAAATCAAGTTTTCTTTTACATGCTACGTCATTTTCACTTAAAGGCTGGATAACATTATTTCTTCCCTCCTGAAGCAACCGATGGACTATTAGAACATCTAGAAATTCATTCTAATAAAATTTAAATCATATATATTTGAAGCCATTATATATTTAAATAATAATGCACTCTTTATAATATTCCAATTTTGTGCACAGATGCTGTTTGGATGGTCTTCACGATAAAATTTTTCTACGAATACAAAACACATTATAATCTTAAATTTTCAGTCACAGCATTTTTCAAACGTTAGCTAATGTTTTTGGAACATCAATTTCATTGTTTCCATCCAAACTCTATTTAAATCCCATCTGAGTATAGTGTTTATTGAAAAACATTCTTAATTAACCTTCCCCCCTTAAAACCATATCAATACTTGTTTTTCGAAAACATACGAAAGATTGATGATGAATCATAATAGAAACAAAAAAGAAAAATATTACTCTTTTTAAGTAATAAAAATTCATTTCGGAACATTGCATTAGTTAAAAATTATATGTTGCGAATGAAAATATATTTGAAAAATTATATTGCGGAATTGATAATTTTTATTAACCGTTTTATTTCATTTTTTCTTTCCAAAAATTAATTTTATAATTAGTTAACAAAAACTTTTTTTTTTCTTTTATGTACAGAAATATATATTTGAGATGAAATATAAAGAAACTCACACATACTGCTCAAATAAAACTTAACCCTTTATCTACTGAGAGTTTAGATTTTTAAAATGTCATTATTTATTATTGTTATTCTTGATGCTCATATTTGAGGCCACATACTGTGCTAAAATATAAATACTGAATTTTTTTTTTCTCAAAGTAAATGCTGAATTATTGAAATCAGTTTTCAAAGAATCATTGAAGTTTTAAATTATAATAAGTGCCATTGAACATCATTAGCGTTAATGTTACTTATAAAATTAAATTTTTTCACTAATTTCTTTGAGTTTTTTTTTTTTGTTAAATTGTTTACAGAGTAAAAAAAAATATCATTGGGAAAACAGATTATTTTATAAGGTAGATACACATTAATAATAATAAGCAAGTGAATATTAAAAGTTAAGAAAACAAAACAAACATTTATGCCCAAACTTTAATTATGTAAAAGAAAACATGAAAATACGAAATTAAAGTAGTGTACATATAGTAAAATATGTTCTTAATGAAGTAGATGTTTGGGGTCTTTGAATTAAAAATAGTTTTGATATCATGTACAATATTAGAAAACCAAATTCTCATATCCAGTATAGTGTTGAATTTGTTCCTGCATTTTAATTTGATTGCAGCATAATATGAAAACCCTGACTCGCATAAATATATCACTGTAAAAAAAAAAATCATGAATAATTAGTTTTGACACATTTGGCTACTCTCTGTTAAATTTGTCCAGAAATCATTTAATGGAAGACCCCTGTATTCTTATTTTAAATCAGTCACTAATTAAATCAATTAGATTTTTGTGATCATTTGTGCCTATTGGCTTAACTGCCACTGTAAATGGGTTTGAACCTAGGGATTATCCTCACTGGACTTAGCAAAATATTGCACAATGTTGATTATAAATCACGAAAATGTTATAAATTATGTTGGAAACTTCATTATGTACTGTAGAATTTATTTCAGTTAAAAATTCATGCAGGGTAAAAAAACAATCAAAATTATTCAGTTCAACTATAGAAATCCTTATTCGGGTTCAACTGTAGAAATCCAAAATATAACTTCCTATCAAAAGACAATTTTATTTCTTGCTTTAAAAATTATAATATTCTTTACTTTTAATAATAATTTAATTTTGCTACAGTTAGTACATCTGTCATCACATGATCATTTCCTAAGCTTAAATTAGCTGTTAAAACATTAGCAAACTCTCCATATAGTAGTGCCACACAGTGAATGTCTTAATAATCAATGAATGCAAGACGGGTTGAGCATAAAATCCCTATTTAGTTCCTACTTATCCAATATTCCCAGACTAGTTTCTAGCTTGTGGTTTTCATCAGTGAGGAGCTTTGAATCTGAGAGCATAGCACCTAGATTTTAAAAAATCAAAAACACCAAAATGTACAGATTCTGAACTGAGTTCAGATCTGTATGACTATACAAGTGATTGGGATCATACCTTTATAGTTAACTAAATAGGTAAAAGGTGGGCTGCTGAATTGTCGCATTATATCCTAAGATCTAGGTGCAGTGCTCCCAGATCCAAGGCTCCTCACTGATGAAAGCCACAAACTAGAAACTAGTCTGAGGATATTGGAAAAGTAGGCACTAGATAGTGATTTTATGCATAAACCTTGCATCAATAGATTACTAAGGCTTGTAGTGAATAGCACTACAGAAGAATTTGATACTATAAAATATCTGTCACATAAAGAAGATTCATCAACCATGAAGGATTTACTAAAACTTCAATGAAATTCTGTCCTAAATTATTTGATGTGAAAAAAAAACTAGTAACACTGTGAAGTTTAAATAGTGTTTTTCTTCTGGATAGTCATCTCAGTTCAGTTTGTAATAAAGAGCAGAATGTTCACTACCCAATTCATCACACAAAAATTTAAATCATGTGGATTGAAGTGACTGGTATTTTACATAGTTGATAATTTTTACAGCTTCCTCGAAAATAGTTTTTTGATATGACAAATTTTTTTATTAGTAGTAGTGCTTGTTTATGCAAAACATAATAACTTTTCTCATGTGTCACAGCATCAGCAGGGAAGCAAACCCACTAACCCGGAACAACTGCTTGTAAAACAGCTCTTGACCATCAATGCTTGACAACACAATGACTTTTTGTGACTTTTATAGCTACTTACAGCATATGTGATATAACTTCCTTTATTTTTTAAAGTATCATTACTTGAGCACTATCTGTACAAATTTCAATAGACTTCCCCCAACAGATTTCCTGTTTTGTAATGTAATTCTTAATATAGGTGAATATATCTTCTCTGGTAAATCTTTCTTGTAGATATTCACACGAGTAAATCTTCTAAATTATTATCAAATGCATAATGAACAAACACCAGCATTCACCGTATTATCTGAAGACTCATCCATTTGTAATACATTTTCACTGCAAATGTATTACAAATTAAAATGAATTAGCTCTTCCTCTATGTAGTCATAAAAATCTTTGATGCTGCATGAAACTATTATTTCATTATTGCAATGCATCTATTTTTAGAAATCTCTTTGTTTAGTCTAAAATAGCAGTACTGCAATGACATAACAAAAATGTTACAAGTGGTATTTTGTGCTGCCTCTAAGAAGAGTATTTCCTTTTATAATGGTCGGGGTGAACAGTGTCTTGCTGTATCTGCCATACAGCATGCCACTAGGCCATTTGAACCTAGAAAATTTATATAGTAGGCAGATACGCAAGTTAAAAATCCAACTTTTATTTTATTGACCGTTTGCCCTTGCCACTAGCTCAAGGAGATGCAGAAACTTAATATAACTTAAAATATATTAATATTTAATAAAATAAGCCACTGTCAGTAATTAACATACAAACATTTATTAATGCACATATATAATATTTATATTTAAAATTGAGGAATAAATTTAGACTTTACAATTAGTTTTAAATTGGTCATTATTGTTATTTTTAAATTTAAATTATTGTTTAATAAACCACACAGATGGACATTTAAATTATATTTTACTTTAGCATGTTGAGGATAGATAGGCTACATAGATTTTTCACTTAAAAATTTATCAAAATATTCATTCAATCTCAGACTAAAAGTTCGTAGCCAAACCAACGCCTGCTTCCAGATATATAGTCGCAACCAATGCAATATGAAGATGCTAGCATAAAATCATGCCAACAGGAATGTGCATCTGACAGCATGATATTATTTGAAGGATATGATCCTTGACCAGTACAGGAATGTGCATCTGTCTGACAAAGAGTGCTACATATGGGGGAGAGCGGTCTTTCTGCTGATTTAATCCCTCCACAGAGCTAGAAGGGGTCAATGGTGCAGGAAATGTCTACGACCATTGCAATGATATGACTGCCTCTTTGGGGTCATGCATTCAGTTAGACACATTGCCCTGTATGCATTCAGTTGGACACATTGCCCTGTATGCTAAACATGCTTCACATCACATTGATATAAACACCCATATATCCCTCCACAAACATCATCCTAACTATGAAACAAATAGCCTGAAATTAACCCTTTAAAATAAACATAAACGAATTTAAACATAGTTATTAATTTTTATCCATGCAGCTATCTATACCCAACTTTAATTTGATACATTTTAATTAACCCTTAACACAAAAAAAAAGAGAAATGGAAATGATTACTTAAACATATGCATAAAAAATATTAATAATTGATTTTGAATTTTTTTAGGTCAGATAATTGTTCTTATTTTCAGTTATTAATTGCAATTTTAGAAAAGTTCTTATTAGATAGACTCAAGAGTTCATACTTTACAGATTGAGCAGATTTAGAGATCCATCTTCGTGATCACTTTTGTAGATTGCTTGTCCTTCTTTGAAATGAAACTGCTACTTGCCATGCATTTGGTCAGAAACTGTCATCCAGAGGCCTCAGCTGGTTGTCTGGAAAATTAAATTTATTGCAGACTTCTATACCATGAAATCTGCAATACAGCTAGTTATAATGGTATATTAATAGTCAGCTCTATCTAACCTAACATTATAATCCTTCAGCTTTTATTTTTTTATTAGCCTTTTATCAGCAAATCTTTGGATTCAATGAGCAAGACGTCACTAATCCCCGTGTTTCATTTACGGTCTGTGCTGTGGTTTTCGTGCTTGCATTGGTTATTTAATTTCTTTTTATTCTTTTATCTGACCATTTAATTATTTGAGTGCATCAAGGGCTAGTGTGCTTTAGAACAATCATTTAATTAATAAAGCAATCATTTCCATTTTCTAAGATTATAGAAATCAACATTGTTTCTATTTTCAAAAATATCAAATCTTTATATCTTTACTTTTTTTACAAAAAAATTACTTTCAAATACTTTTATTTTTTAAAATAGTTTTTAAAGTTGTCCATCTACGTGATCTATATATACGTTAAACAATTTTTAAATTTCAGTTTTTAATTTTTTTTCTTTTTAATAAATCAATTTTTATTTATGATCTTTTTATTTTAATTTTAAAATAATGTAACAGCATATTATATTCCGTTACACTTTATATTTGATTTTTTTATGATAAGCATTATTTATAATAAATGTAAAAATATTTGTATAAAAAATTTAAAAAATACAGGTACAAAATCATAAAAATTGAGAAATAAAATTATTTTTGTTCAACTGAATTCAGATAATTGCTTTATTAGAATCAGTTATTATAATGAAATAAATTTGCTTCTTATTATTGTAAGCATTAGTTACAATAATTTTTATAATATTTGTCCTAAAAAGAAAAAAAATAGTGATCATCTGCAAAAAATGAAGAAAATTCACAGAAGTATAGACTATAAGCAATATGAGATACCATTAAATCTAAAAAAGAGAGATTAAACTTATACTACATGAGCTAAATTCAAACTAATTTAATTTTTAAAAAATAGAAGCATACCTAGAAAGGCACTGAGATGGACACCTGCTCAATTTAAAATTCTTTATGAAATTAAGGCATTTGAAAATTTATACCAATATAATATACCAGATGAAGTTATTGGGAGGTAATATGCATGATACAATAACTTTACACAAGGCTTAATGAACCTCTCTCCATGATATGAGTTTCATCATTAAGTGAGATGTTGTAGCTCACATGAAAAGATGTTTCTGTTGTATTTTCAGTTTTAGCAACGGTAATTATTTGAAGTTTAGATTTTTCTAGCAAATCATGTTGTCTCTTAAATCTTTTTCTTTGTAATCATCATATTTCATTTCTAAGTGATATGAAGTTTACCCAGAGGAGCGAATTATTTTCTAGTATTTTATTACATAAAACACACATTGCCCTAGGAACATCTGTATTGCCAATAGACATAAATCTCTGACTTAAGTAAATTTTCACAGTATTTTCTTTTTGGTATGCCTTTAGATAACATCTGCTGTTCAATCTTAAATTTGAAAGAAACCACAGTTTCTTATCCAATCATAGATGTATAAGAAAAAATACTTTTCCCTCTTTGTTTTGAAGTTCCATTTATTCAACAATCAATCTGTGATTAATTTATGAATATTTAAATTCTAATATTACTCAGAACTATAATAGAAATTAAAACATTGCAATCTGAAAAAGATTGCAACACACAAAAGTAAGTACAAAAGAACAGGTACCAATATTTTAAAAGTAATTGTAACAAAATGATTTAGATAAAATGCTTATGTAATTTCACTTAACATTAAATGTAAAATTTGTTCAAGTTCTGTTGCTATTCTAAGTATGTTTAAAAATAATGTAACATTTGATCAATAAAACCCTTTGAAACATAAAATGTTTAATAACAAAAATTAAATATTGCGAAATATACAAAATCAAATGTAAAATAGCTGGCTGTACTTCTGAAATAAATGCTTAATGTAATTATAATAAGAAATAATTATTATAAAAGAAAAATTATAGTAACAAAAAATGTTCAGTCACAAAATTTATTGAGTCAATTCAAATCTAGTATAATAAAACAAACAAAAGTGCTAATAAAGGCTTATAGTAATAATAAATTTAAAACAGGCAAAACTCTCCATACAGTAGTACCATTCAGTGCATGCCGGAGTAATCAATGGATACAAGAAGGTCTGTGCATAAAATCCCTATCTAGTGCCTAATCCAATATCCCCAGACTAGTTTCTAGCTTGTGGCTTTCATCAGCAAGGAGCCTTGAAACTAGTCTGGGGATATTGGATGAGTAGGTACTAGATAGGGATTTTATGCACAAATCTTCTTGCATCCATTGATTACTCTGGCTTGCACTGAATGACACTACTGTATGGAGAGTTTTGCTTGTTTTAACAGCTTGAGCAAGCATAAGAAATGGTGATCATGTGATGTTTAGTGGAATAATAAACTTACACATTAAAGTGAATGAACACAATGACATATTTAATAAACAAGTATTGTTAAGAATAATATTTTGTTTAGCTGATCATCACTTCCACAGATTGCTACCAATTGTTGATGTCATGATTAGTGTTCAACATGTGGAGATCTGCCCAACCACCATGTTTCAACATGGCCAATATTTAAAACAATATATTTCTTAAATTTTTCACAGAACCCTCATAGTCTTTCCATGGTTCCATAGATCATAGTTTAGGAAACACTGATCTTAATAATTAGATTAAGTTGAATAAAGCCTTATAAAATTTGGAATGATTAGTCCAGCATAGAAAAATAAATCCCGACTTTTGTCTCAAATTAAAGGATAATTAATCTCATAGAAAACCATACTGGTAATTCCAATTTATTCTGATTCAAATATTCTAGATAAAACATAGGCCTATTAAACATTTTGCTGAAATAAAATAAAACAAACTTTTCTCTAAAGATTTGTCATAAGCATCTGATATTTATAAAGATCAAATATCATTTTTGAACAGATCTGAGAAGAAATATGCGATGTGATGCATTATGGCTTTTCCTTTATCAGAGTCAAGAATCTGTCACCACCGTGACCAGAGAAACCTCTTAGCCACTTTATCTTTCCTTTATATTCCCCGCCCTAAATTTTTCCCATATTCTTTATTTTGCTCATCCTATTTCCACAACATTATCTTTGTACACTCTATGACCTTTATATCTAGATCCCTCTTTTTCCAAAGCCAGCATAAAAAACAAGAACACACTTTCTGAAAAATCACTGTTTTTATTTATTCTTCCATAACTTCATTAGTTGTACCCTTTCTGCTTGTAAGCATTTACATTCAATTAACATATGCCTAATATTTTCTAAACCTTCCTTAGTCTTATTCCTTCATTTATGTGTATATTCCCTTGTTGCTAACGATCCTGTTCAAACCTTAAAGACTAAACTACTTTCCTTGCTATTATAGTAAATTAATTCACACCCAATATTTTGTTTACTTCTATATATTGTGCACTTTTTATTAATACACCTAATCTTAAACTGAAAGAGGAAATACAATTTTTGTTGTATAATTTTAAATGTTATAAAATCCAATAATATTTACTTATTAAACTAGGAAAGATAACGCCATGTTAATTATCATAGGGTTTCAACTCAGGTTTAGATAATTTAAAGTTGTATAAAGGTTATAAAAACTGGGTAAACTAATTGACTACAAAGGTACTTAAAAGATTATAAATTTAATTATAACTACAAATAAGTAAACAGTCAATAGCATTTAAAACTAGGTAAGTTTCAAATCTAATTTTCTAAAACAAGATGCGCTATATAGATAGATAATTATTGTCTGTGCGCATTTAATATTATAAAAAGCAATTATTATTTCTAATTAAATATTACCCCTTAAATTGTTTAAAAGTACTGTAGATAACTAAGATTAATTTTACAAATTTAATGATCTAAATCGAGAAAGTAAATAGTGTTTTATTCAGTTTCTAAAAATATTACCTTTAATGAAAAATATTTCAAAAAACCCGAAAACTTTTAGTTTTAAAAAAAAAAATCAAATATTCCTAACTAAAATAAATGTTTTTAAAACAGAGAGAAAACAACCAATCAAAAAGAGTCAAGCAATCGTTTCAATAAAATTGAGGGAAACGGGGGACGAAAAAAAAAGTTTTTTTTTTTTTACAGATGGTAAAACAAGTAATTAGTTTTTGATTCTTTTTTTCTAAAAAGTTTGCTTAAATTTCTTTAAATATTATTTTTCAACAACAGAAAAATAATAAATCTTAACTACTGATAATTTAAAGTATATAAGATAAAGTTTTATTAGAATGAACAGCTAATTTAATCGATCTCTATGGGCAATTAGCAATCAATAATTCGTGAAAATTTCTTGAAGTCATTATTCAGAAAAGTAAATATAAAATGCAGGACCGAAGTTTTACATCTGCTCATGGAATACACTCACTGAAAGGAAACATTAAAAGGACTGGATTTAAGCTGGATTTAATTGATAAACCACATAAATCATTCCTATGTCAGAGTAATCAAAATCATTGGAAATGTTCAAGTCATCAAACTGACAAGTAGTAGTAGTCAATATATTTTGGATAGAGATCAGCGACGGCTGCTTTACAAGCAGTTGTCCCGGGTTAGCGGGTTCGTTTCCCGGCTGATGCTATGACACATGGGGGGAAAAAACTAAAGTAGGAATAGATAATAACAGAAGGAACATGTGTGAATCAAACATGTGAAGAAAGGAGTGAAAATTAGCAACATTAATTTCAATATCACTTTTATCGAAAGTTTACAAAGAAATTTATACTGCATTATATATGTATGTCCAATGGAGTTAGCATCTATATGTGTACAAAACAACAATAGTGGTCTGTTAACTTAGATGAAATATCCATCATTCGGGAATGAAAAATAAAATACATAAAACGATTATTATAAAGAAAACACCCCCCTAAAATATTTAACAAAAATATGGAGAAGATACTATTATTTAATAATAGATGTGATGCGTTGGACTATTTCCATCATCTATGAGTGAATGTATAGACAATTTTAAACTTTCCCAATACAAACAGCTTGTTTATAATAACACACAAATAGACAACACAAGTTAGTAAATTGCACAACGTTTCGAGTAGTATTATTCTCCACTCTTCTTCAGGTGTTGCTGGCCTATATGTACAGTGACAATATTTGCTTAGAAGTTGAACTTGCACGTTTAGATTCTTGAATATCGAATTTAAGTTCAACTTCTAAGCGAATATTATATGTAGGCCAGCAATACCTGAAGAAGAGTGGAGAATAATACTATTGGAAACATTGTGTAATTACTAACCTGTGTTGTCTATTTGTGTGTTATTATTAACAAGTTGTTTGTATTGGGAAAGTTTAAAATACTATTATCTACTTTTAAAAAGAAAATTGTAAATGTTTTCCCTAAGAATGATAATAATGATCAAAATTAAAAAAGAATCAGCTAATGCTAAATTATTACTAATGTAGGAATTGATGATACTCTTCAATTACCAAAGAAAGAATCAACAGCTTATACATTGAAAGTCACCCCAGGTCTGAGGAATTTTATCATTATAGTAATCTTTGGAGAATGACAAACGGAGCAAAAGTGATCATAATACGGATCTGTGACTAGTCTGCATTGTCAGTAACTGTTAGTATGCTCATAACAATTAGAGGGGGGGGGAGGTGAAAACATTAAAAAAAAAAAAACCTGTCGCATGTACTATTTGTATATATGTTAATGTTATACGTTAAATAGTCAAGCGTTATGGCCGAGTGGTTAGCACAGTCGCCTTACAAGCAATTGTCCCGGGGTTCGTCAAGCGTTATGGCCGAGTGGTTAGCACAGCCACCTTACAAGCAATTGTCCCGGGGTTCGCTTCCCGGCCGACGCTTTGACACAAAAAAAAAAAGTTATTACAATAAGGGGGGACGAGATCAATAGATAATGGAATTAATAATTGATTTAATTCGGTTGTCTATATTAATAATTATTTGTAAAAAGTTATAATTTATCAAATAGTCTTAGAGATTTAAAATAAATAAATATGGCTGATGTCATACATAAGTAATGAAAATATAATCAAAATAGTTAATATATATGTAATGAAAAGGGAATGAGTGTGTGTTTAAATATACAAAATTAGAAAGAAAAAGATATTTTGAAAATTGATCTTATGTTTTACAATCAACAATTTAATATAGTGATAAGGAATTATAAGTAGTTTTAATTTGTAATTTGGAGAATCAAATAATTCTAGGAAATATATTAAACACAGTGATGTAAAGATAATAATTAAGTAGTTAGTTCAAGCAAAGATAACTATTCGATTTATTACCAAAGGGTGGTCTATTTAACTTGTAAATGAAAATTATTATAGGGAAATATAGAGATTCAGATTTAATAGGATATCGCATAAAACTCTTCCTGGTTGTAATTTAGCAAATAGAACTAATTCAGGATTTTATAGTTAGTATAATAACCTTTTAGGAAAATAGATAAACAAAGATCAAAAGACAAATACCATTGGGGGGAGGGGGGCTATAAAACAAACAAAAGTAAATTTTACCATATTATAACGAGGGTGTTATAGTGGAACAAGAATATCATAATGTTCTTTTTATTTTATCTGGATAATTTAAAAACTAAATTACAATGAGTTAATGATTAAAAAAGGGAAGGAAAAAGAAATCTTTATCTAATGGAAAGAATTGAGCTGTAATATATAGAAAAATATGTATCTAATGAGGAATATCATAACTGCACCAGATCATCTGGAAGTATATATATTTGTTTAGTTTTATTGTAAATATCGAAATATTCATTATGCTTAATTGTTTCTAATATTACTAATATTCCAATATTATGTGAGTATTTAACCTTATTACTCTTGTTATTTGTAAATTACTTATTAGTTAAAATGTTTATTAATATTTTTGTAAATGATATGATTAAAGTTGTTGTTTTTGAAAATTAATTGAAGTATTAAATGTTGCATTTCTTTTGTGGGAATCATCGTCACTACATCGCACCACTACATCACAAGAACCCAGAAAATACAGTATAAGATTGAAATGAGAAAATAATCCAGTTTAGAACAATTTAACAGTCAAGTGAATACATATCTTAAAAGAGATTTAAATTTAAGGTAAGCTGCCTTGATCACATAAGTCATTAATAATATTGCAAATTAATAAAGTATGTTTGTTTACAGGTAGTTCAATTATAAATTATTATTGCCAGTACCAAATCTAACTATGATTTAGATAATAATATTGATTTAAAAGTATAAGGAAGCATATAAAATGAAAATAGTAGTATAATTTTAATTCTAGATTTAAATAAAAACCTTTATTAATTGAAGCTCTACCCTACAGAATTCAGTAAAATCCCTTTTGATATTTTATAGGTAAATCCAATCATTAATTAAAATCAATGATTATCCTGAGATCTCCTTAATATAAAATTATTCATCCTATGAAATAATAAGAATAAAAGCTCTACATGCAATAAAATGGTAGTCTAAGTTATTAAATAGCTTAATTGAAATTTAATAGTTATAGATGTTTTTATTATATTCATTTGATCATTATTGTTAATCATAAGAAGAAGTGTTTAGGTATTCTCATGCCATTGGATAAATATTTTTGAATTGGTTTAATGTTAAGGGGATGTAATCTGTTAATAGGATGAGTCTCACAATTGTTATGATGAATTACACCTTATTTAGAAATATTTAATGGAGCCAAAGTGAACCCAGATAGAATAATAGTATTATCTAATTATAATTATCATAATTGATTAAATAGAATTGAAAATGATAAGTCCATTAAATGGTATTAGACCGAGTTCCAATATAGCCTAATATAGGGACTTGCCACATCTGCTTAGGGTCATACTTCCTATCAGCAGTCTACAATATATTTAAATTCTTTTTACTCTCCATCTCTAACTCCCTATTTTTTATGAATGCATCTATTCTTCTATCCTATTCTTTGCCACTATAACACTCAACAATTCTCTTAATACAATCATCCCATCTCTTGTACAATATACTGACATAAAGTTTTATCCAAATGTTCTGCATACAATACTATTTTTCTCACCCATCTTGTTGCCTGTCTTTTACTCATAATGTAATTAAATACTATTTTGGCTATTCTCTTACTATCCACAAATTGCAATCTAATAAATATCTTCATTTTGCTTTTTGCATCTCTCGTACAAAAACTTAACCATCCCATTTTTCCTTGAATTGTTTCCTTTGCTGTCCACACAACTGCATCTAATGCATGTCTTCCTATTTCTCTTTTTTTTTTTTTTGACGGGGGGTACTTAGCATCACAGGTGTTGCAAGTTTGGAAAACACTGCATTATTGGATAATCTCTAGACTAATAAATGACTAATAAAAAATATCAATGCATTTTATTCTTTTTTCTTACCAAAAGTTTGATATAGTACTATGTTTGTAATAAAATGTTTTCTATGTATAAAACTGGAAGTTTTATAAAATTTTAAAAATTTTATAAATATCTTTGTTAAGTGATTAAATAAAAAAAATGTGATTTTTAGTGGTGGCAAAAAAAAATTGGCTAAACATTTTTGAATTGCTTCAGAAAGCTTAAAGTTTTTACAACATTCCAATGTTTTTGAAACTAACATATCACCATATTTTAAAACTTCTTCAAATATCATTACATACAATCTTTCCATTTTTAAGATTATAAAAACCTGTTTTAACTACACTAACCTCGACATCATGGTCAAATCTAAATCAATAGATAAAATGGATATATCATTAAAAGTCCCGTATTTTTTATGTTTAATGGATTTTCTCAAAACATGAAAATAAAGATTGATTATGATGAGTTAAAGAAGTTAACAGCTACAAATACCTTGGTCAAATTATTAATACAGATGGAAACATAATGGATGAAATTAATCATAGAATTAAACTTGGTTGGAGTGTTTTTGGTAGAAATAACTTGATACTAAAAGGAAATATGCCTTTGTGTTTGAAAAGGAAGGTTTTTAATATATGTGTTTTACCAGTTCTTATTTATGGATCTGAGACTTGGGCACTTAATAGAAGAACAATACAGAGACTTCAGACTATTCAAAGAAGTATGGAGAGATGCATGTTGGGAGTAACAAGAAGAGATCGAAAGCACAATATATGGGTAAGAGAACAAACAGGAATTACTGATCTCATTGAAAAAATTAAAAGACTGAAATGGAGTTGGACTGGATATATTGCTAGAAGAGATGATAATAGATGAATAATTTAAATCTTAAACGGGATTCTGAGAGATTGTAAAAGACCCAGAAAGAGACCACACGTGAGATGGATGGATGAAATAAGAAAGTGTGCAGGGGTGATGCGGAGAAGAGAAGCTAAAAATCAGTGATGTATTGAACTTGGAGAAACCTTCATCCTGTAGTGGATTGATAATGGTTGATGATGATCTTTTGTATCATTATTTGAAAGATTAAAATACTTCTTTCACTTGTTCAAATTATCATTGTCATCATGTAACATATGCATGTTTTTCAGGAATGTGTTACTTTCAGTGCATCAAAAATTAAAGTGATCAGATCAGAAAATGTCTGCATCTTTAATATACCACTAATGTTTAAGACATCTTCATTGACCTTGTGTCTTTAAATTTTTATACTTATTATGAAGTTCCAAATTAATTTATTATTTTGCCAAATGTTAAATAGTTTCTTCTAATCAAATCATTAGTAATAAGATCATTGTCAAGAAATCAATTATGATTCTTTTTAGTGAAGCCAAGGATTACTTGTATCCATAACTCACATCTTAAGAGATGCTTCAGTAGTATAACAGTCTTGAAGATCCAAATTAACAATTTTGGTGATTAATGACTGATGAAGCTTATTACTTTTAAAGAACAAACATCAATTTTCTTATGAATATAATTGGAAAAAGATCTAATTTTTAATTGCAACTATTATTTTAATCTTGGATTATACTAATCTATGATCTGTCCAACAATCTGGCTTTTTAAGTAACTTCTCTTGTATGCTAACTTCTAACTATAATGTAATCTATAAAATGCCACTCTTTTGAGCATGGGTATACCTATGTTCTTTTATTTTTTTTCCTAAACAAAGTATTTATAATAATCCATGTATTCCACAAAAATTCAATTGCAGCAGATCATTGAAGTATAAAGCACTGTTCATGTCAATTACAGTGCCCAAGAAACACAAATTTGATTGTTTAATGACAAGGAATAAGAACTTTCTTCCTCAGAATCTAAGCTGTGGGAGCATATGCTCAAATAGAATGAGCAAGAGAGGATACTAACTTAAAATTTATAACAAATCCAATGTAATGCAATTTTCTTTCATTGGCAAATATTTACCTGTCCTGATAAACTTCTTTCCTCTGGAAGATGAGTTTCATTAAGAGTAGCTACATCAATTTCAAATTTTGGCATCTCCTTAGCCACCAGTGCAGTTCTCCATTCCAATCTCTTAAGAGTTTGTATCAAGTCAAGTTTACATATTCCATGTATCTATATTTTTTTTTTAAAGAAAAACAAATTGAAAAAACTTATCTTTATTCTTTTACTTTGCCACCATTGATAGTATTAATTTCACAATTACTTCTATTACTCTCGTGAGGGATTTTTCAGGTGCAACCCAGCTGACTGACACAGACCAGTTTTAGACTGTTATCTAGGTTCCTAACATTTCTGTGGTAAGCATGGGAATTATTTAACAAGACTCCTTAAATATACATCTTGCAGAGTTAAAATTTCCTATCCCAAATTTATTTCAAACATGACTCATTAGTCATCGAATCTACTAAACCTATCATTAATTCTTAGTCTTTGAGGATATGCATAAAAAATAAATAAATTGAAGTCAGAATTTTTATGTGCGTGCATATGGAAATGTGGTCACACAAACATACAATATCCATTACCTCTATTAATGCAGAGAGATACATGGCAGCATTAGATTCATTGGTCAAGTCTTACACCAACATAATTGAAGATTTAACACTAAGTGGCCGACTGAAAAGAAGGTATTAAGAATGTACCAAGCTTTTAATAAGCAATATCTTATAGTACAAGGTTACAGAAAGTATTCTTATTAATTATTTACAGTTAACCTTCATATCCGGAAGTCATTCCACTATCTCCCCCCTGAGGACACCACTCTGCTAATAGTGCAACTGACAAATATAAAAACAATACTGCAGACATTTGTATATAAATAAGAGAGATCTTTATTGTGTATAATCGAATTAATCTATGAGGCAGAATTATATTGGAAGGCAGTTCGTTGAAAAATAGTACTGATCCGTACTTACTGTATAGAAAGCCTTTGAACGAACTTTTTTCACTCATTACACAAATGTATAAGTTCGATCTAGGACAATTTTAAAAAAAATAAGTATATAATCTTTTTAATAGGAAAAAATATCGTTTAAATAAATATTTTTGAAACAATTGACTCTCTGCAAACATATAATTTAAAGAGCAATAATAATTGTTGGACTAAACCAGGTGACACCTATTTTGCTAAAGTTCCGTCTCTCATTTGCGCGCAATGGATCGGTTAAGTAAATTGAATTTTGCTTGGCAAGAAACACCGCCTAATTCTCCAAAAAAACCTCATTTCAAATATTACAATTGTCCTTATTCAGATTTGACCCTTCACAGTTCTACTAAATTAGATTTTGCTTTAAAGAAAATCAGAAATATTTTAGAAGCAAGTACGGATTACGATCGCACTTCGGACAAGATGTCTTCCGAAGAGTTGATCTACTCGGCTTTGGATCGACTCCTAAGGATGGAAGAAAAATTAAGCCGCGAGGCAGCGAATTCAGTCGGTAAGTCATATGATTATTAATAATTAACCGATAGTGCGTATTTATGTTTAGATTCGATGTTGTTTTGACAGTGGAAGGCCGCTTGGTGTGAAGATGTTTATAGTTTGTTTTGAATTTTGTAGTCAGCAGGCGAAAGGGCAAAATCATATTATTATGCCTATGAGTTTTGTTGCTGGTTGCAAAGCTCGGAAGCTTCCAACTTTAGTTTTTGAGCTAAATATATTTATTGAATAAATTCTGCCTTCAAATATATATGTATAATTTGTGCAACTAGACGAGAATGTCGTCATAAGTTTTCCAAATAATGACGTCATATTTTTTTAAAAAATTAGTAACTAATACTGTAAAATTATCTATATCATTAAATATATATGGAAAAAAACAACAACTACAAAACACATTGATATTGCATTTAAAAGAATGATATGCATTAATTAATACCGATAAGATTAATGAATTATATTAATAACATAGCTGAAAATCTTTGAGCATTTTACTGTTATTTGCCCCCCCCCCCCAATTCAATGCGTAAAAAAAAAAACAATTGGATACAGTATAGAATTAAAAAGTTAATTAAGAATGAAATATTAATTTAGAATTTTTAATTATAATAAATTAATCTCAACGGCATAGAAATTTTAAAAAAATCCACATATTTATATGCAAATTGTTAGATTAATAATTATTGTTCGATACATTTAATGACGTCATTTGATACAATTTATTATTTGTAATAATTATTTTCTACACGGTCGGCCAGCGTGTTACATCCCATGGCCAGATGCGCCGTTAATTTTTATATAAATTATTGTATGCTTAAGATTAATAATATTTAACATTTTAATTCATAGTTTAATAGTGTGCTTTAAAAGTTACATTTTTATAGTACAGTATATTGTGTGTTTCATTTGATCTTTAGTTTTTTATTAATTTTTCAAAATAATTGTTTTAAAAGAACAAAACAAAATCATACAAAGAAAGAACAATTGCAAAATAAAAGATAAAAACAATGACTGGACTTCCTCTGATATATAGCCCTAAGAATCAATTTTGCTTTTTAGTTTGACTCGATGAATATGATTTATATATATAATTTTTCTTTCCTGAGTATTAAAAAAATATTATTAATTTTTATTAATCATTCATTAGGTTAGAGATTATTCAATAATGAATATTTCTGTAGTGTACGGTTTCAGAACACCATTCTCATGCAAGATAAGAACTGGTTTCTATCCGCTTTTAACGTCTTGTGGAGGGATATAATCATAAACATATGACCAAAGACAGGTGGAAAAGATCTATGATCCCCAAGGTGCATATTCCATGCTTAAACAGCACTCATCAGTTGACTCAGGCCACAATCTCTTACACATATTTTTATCATTGTTCAGTATATATATAGATAGCAAATTACTACAGTTTAATTGATGAGTCAAGGTCGTGATAGCAGACATTTGACACTTATCAATTAAAATGTAGTAATTTGCTCTGCACATATATACTGAATAATGATAAAGATATGTGTAAGAGATTGTCATCTGGGCCAACTGATGAGTGCTGGTTCAGCATGAAATGTGCATCTTGGGGATCATAGATCTTTTTCACACATCTTTGGTCATATGTTTATGATTACATCCATCCACAAGGTGTTAAAAGTGGATAGAAACCAGTCCCTACATTGCGTGAGAGTGATATAGTGAAAATGATACAACAGAAATATTATTCATTTAAAAAAATGGTTTTTGATTAAAGTATAATTTTACAAATTCTAGTTTTTTATTTTTATAACCAGGGCAAATGTCAAAATTAGTGTGTACTTGAAAAATGAATCATAAGTCGGCCATCCCTGGTTTATTACCATCATTTATACAAGATATTAGTTTTCTCAACATAGTATTTCTTTCTCTACAAAATAATCTGTTAATTATTTAATGTAATCACTTGATTCTCACATTTTACTGTTATTTGTATTTTTATATCTTTCTTATTGCTTATGTGTTTTACTTTTTTTATTTTCCAAGCCAATTTTATTTTGATTTTTTAATTTTCTCAATGGGTCTTTGTCTATCTTGTTAATCTTTTAACTGTTTGTTTTTTTTTTTACCTCTGTCCTATATTTTACAGTAAAAATTTGACCTCCAAAATGAGATATGCTTTATCCTGTAATCTTTATCCTTCTTGCAGTCATCTATCTCTGCCTAAAGCACATAGTTCACATACGGATTGAAATTAATTCCTTCATTATTGTCCTGAACATAATGACTTTCATTAATCTTTTTTCTTAATGTTAATTGCTTTCATTTTATTATTTTCTACATTGTAGACACCGTCTTTATTTCTGCTATTTATTAAATGAAGTATTGCTGATTTGCAATTCCCATATGCAGTTAACTGAATTAAAGTGTTATTTTCCAAGTAATTTAAAGCATATACATAATATGTATGAAGCTCTTTTCCTTAATATGGCTTAACATTATAAATAAAAGAAGAATTTACACAATAATAATAATGTAAATTAATACTCTATATAAAATTATTAAAACATGTATAAATTAACAATTCAAAAATATAAACAAAATATGATACATTATAAAGTTCAGTAAACTGCTGAAATGGCTGATTGATTTTGATGCATGGAGTGAAACTTAAAATCTGCACATTTTAAAATTATTGAAATGGCTTATTTAAAATGGTCTACTGAACAAAGCAATGAACATCAAAGGAAAAATAGGTATTAAATGAAAATATATACAAATATGATGTCTCATTTTAATGCTGATTTCTATCTGATGCTTGAGACTGGGATGAAGTCCTGTTAATATAGCACCATGAGGATGTCAATAGTCTCTCCAGTTCTTGTTTGCTATGATAGATTTAATAAGCTCATAATAATAGCGGTCAGAGTCCATTGTTCATGGATATTGGAAACAATTCATTTCAGAATATAACAAAACCACAGTTCTCTCAATGTTTTTTTTTTTGTCTATCAACAAAACTTTACATGATCTGATCACCAAACCTGGTTATAAAGGACTACTAATTTTTTTGCTAATCCCATTTCCAATCTTATACATGATACTTTTAAACTCCATTTAGGTAGAATGGGGAAATACAACATTAGAACAGAATTGTATATTCCTCTAATATTAATCTGATAAAACCTGTAGATAATAGCAAAGTCTGCATGAAATAGTTTTAACAACTTGTGTATGATAATCATGTGACATTTTAGTGGTTTTATAACCTGTAGATGTTGTTGAACTTGATTTTTCTCTTGATTGTCTTAAAGAAAGGTTTCAGGAGGAGATGATATTTCTAGAGTTTTTTTTTTTTAAATTAGGACCTAAAACCAAAGCATAGTTATCAAAACTATTGAATAATATTATTCATATAAGGAAGTATTCCAAAAAATTGGGATAAAAGTAAAACTATAGTAATATTAAACCAAAATAAACTTAACAATGATCCAATAAATTATCACCCAATATTATTATTGTTATATGTTCTCTACAAGCTTTTTGGAAGATTAAGAATTTTGCCAATAATTGTGAGCCATCTCCCTATAGAGTTGGCTAATTCTAGGACAGGAAGAAGCTGCTGTGAACAAGTTTTATCTTTAACAATTGTTGTTTTCAAAATAAAGTGAAAACTGATGCTACCGTTTTTTTTTCATATGTCATAGCATTGGCCAGGACACGAACCCACAACCGTCTGCAACCAACTACTTGCTTGCAAGGTTGCTGTGATGACATCTCGGCTAACAATGCTTGACTGATGCTACCTTTATTGATCTAATTTTAGCTTTTAAACAATTCTAAAATTGTTACAAGAAAACATTAATTAGTGGATGAAAATTCTCCCTAATGGGAAAATTCTTACGACCCTAAATAATAATTCTAATACTGGACTTCCACAATGTTAGTTGTCTCACCTATTTTATTTAATATATCCATCAGTGTTTTCCAGAAACAGAATGCAGGAATTTCATTCACTCTGACGATAATGTCTTGACTTCTTAAAAGAGGTTATTTCAGAAAGAGAAAGTTTTTCAATAAGACATAAAAAGATTGCAAATCTTTTTCAAAGATTGGGATTTTATTCCTAATCCAGTGACGACTCTATGCTCAATTTTTCATCTAAACAACATGGAATCAGTTCATAATCTAAACATAACCTTTTGCAATAAGAGACTGAAATACAAGTCTACCATATGCTACTTAGGATTAGCCTTGTATCATAGACTATTTTTCTTATTTAAGGCAATTTTGAAGGGTAAATTTCTGGGAAAACTGAAAGTTACTACATTAGTTTGTGATATAGGTACTTTATGTACAACTTCCTTAGTATTAGCATATTCGTTCAATGAGTGCTATGCCCTTTAATCGAAGAAAAAGTTCTACACAAAATTTTCTGGATAATCATTAAAATATTAATATGAGATATTACTGGTACATTCAAGTCTACTCCTTTGCAATGGCTTCATACCCTCTCACCTTTTCCTCCACCAGATGAGAAGTTACCTTACAGAATGTTTTAAAAACTGTTAAGCAGATTGGAAATCACTATAAGACTTCATTGAAATTAGGATTTACTTTTTAGATATTCAACTAAGAATCTACAATCAAATATATTATAAAAAATGGAATTCTTAGAAGGTTCCAAACACATTTCTTTTTCCAAGATCCAACATAAAGCTATCTGGATTTGATCTTTTCATATACAACTGGAGAATAACCCATGATCATATAGTCCATCTGCTTCATAAATGGAATTTCATACTTACTCATGTGGACAAATAAATCATGAACTATACAGTTATTAATTTCCAAATCTATGGTCACAATTGCAGAATTGAATGACTTAAGCTAATACTGAAGTTATCGCTTCTTTTAGAACCTCCACTGGTATTTTGTTAATTAAAATGTGAAAAAAAATCCACATCCATAATCTTTACATGTGATGCATCCTCCATCTTAATTTATTTTATTTTGTTTGTAGTTTGAATTACATTGTATAGTAAATTTCATAGTTATTTTATATTTGTCAGCTTTTTATTTTATTTAGTCTTCTTTTCCACATAGAATAAGTTTGTGGAAATATCCCCCCCCCCTACTTTTTCCCTCTATTTTTAATATACATTTTTTAAATGATGTTTCTTTATCTTATGTTCTCGTCTTTACTAAATTACATTTGCTTTTCATTTCTTATTTTTTACACTTTATTTCTATATTATTTATTTCTATGGAAGTTTTTTTTATTTATTTACCTCTCCTTCTCTTTTCTTTATATTTATTTGATTAGTAACTCATGGTTGTTTCATATCCTATTTTCTTCATAGTCAGTTTCCTTTGCAGCTGTAGCTTATAGTTTCTATTATTTAGACATCTGTTTTGTAACTTTTGAATGGTATTTTCTTACATTTCATTATCCTGTTTCTGCTGTAATTGTAATGTCATTCTTCAGTTTATATCTGTAATCCTAATGAAATTTCAGTCAAATTCTTTTATAATATTTGGAAAATATCTAATCTAGAGTCATTCAGCATTGATCTATAGATGGATATTTGACTATTATTAGTTTCTGGTCCCAGATAGCTTTGCATCTGGTAGTAGGTAGATTGAGGAGAGGAAGAGTGTGATATTCCTATTAAGCTTACTTTTTAACCTTTATTTGAAGAATAAACACACATACAGACATGGTCATGTGAGAGGTTCATAAGAAGTATGTCCACTGAAACCGCAAGTGATACAGCTGGGTTATGATCCTTGAATTTTGAGCTTGAATCTGCCATGCACCAAACCATGTAAAATTCGTTAAAAAGCAATTACTTATAGGATAATTTAAATATAAAATTTATTTTAAAATGTTATCATACTCGTTAATATCATAATTTGAGAATATTTTTATTTTATTTATTGTTAACCAATAAGAAAGAAGTGGAAAATCTTAATTAAGATAAGTAATTAATAACAACATATTAACTGTGATTAAACAAAGTCTCTGTTATTCTCCAGATGTGTGAATGATGCAATTATTTTTTAAAAAATCCGGGCACATCTTCAACATATATTCCGGAAATAGAACTAAAAATGCTGTCAAATCTTTACACATATTGAATCAAATGTTACATTAAATGATTTCATTGTCACATGGTAAATACAGTAGCCATTCATCTTTAGATGGTTAGTCTGAAAATGAGTTGTAATCACTAATTGGGCAGTTTGTAAATTTACTATCATTTAAATAATTCATTATTATTTTTAATATTATAGTAAGAGATTAATTTCAACATGCTTTGATAAGAAATCATGTGATTAAAATAATAAAACATAGAATCAACCCTTGGAAAAATGCATTAAATATTTTTAATGTAATAATCATTTTTGAGTCTAGAAAATAGAAGGTTATTAAAGTAGGAGCATCATTATAAACACTATTAAAGGAGAACTTGCTAATCAGGGGATAGAGAGTATAAATGAAATATTCAGTAAAGTAGATATGAAAAATATTGATAAATATTACAGAAATAAAATATAGATACTGATAGTGTTTAAGATTACTGTTGATTTTTACTAATATACACAAACTGACTTTGTGGTAAAACATCGATCAGCATCGGCAGTAGCCAGTCACAAACGAGTATGTCCATTCCAACTCCTAGACAGAGAAAAAAAAAAGATAATACTCTAGGGATGAGTTTTACTGTTTACTATACAAACTAATCTGTAAAACATAAAATCTCCATATATAGCACACCCTGATCTATCATTCCAGTGGTTCTTTATAGAAGACATTTCACTTAATATTTTTCATGTGGAACACTAACATGCAAAAATTCAAAATTACAAAGATATTATGTTTTGACCATTTGAAAATAACAAACAGATAGTATAAATTTGGGTCATTCAAACAATGACGTGCGATGTACCAGGTTAATAGAAACTGACCATACGGCACACAGACAGCAACAACCTGTAGATACAACTGGTTACACAAAAAATGCATGGCTAATAGTACAGAGCTATCTTATTATTTCTACAATTTTTTTTTCACGGTCCACATGAAGTGAATTCATGGAATACCAGTGTCTGCAGAGCATGCTTTGAGAAACACTAACTTATTCTGCTGAATTGATATTTTGAATACTGTCTTTTACATTTTTCTTTGATACATGTACTTAATCATCTCCACTCCACTACAAAACAAAGGAATAAAGACATTTTAACAGCAAATGACCCCTAATATGCATACCATGCTGATTCAGCACTCATCATGGAATTCGGGTCACCATCTCTCAACATATATCTTTATCAAAAGACATTACGCACGGAAAAAGAGAAATGAAGTTGAATTACTCCTAGTGTATGTTTATTTTAAAAAAAAATATTAATCTTTAACTGAGGTTTAAAGTTTATATCTGGGCTAGAGATAATCTCTAGTTCAATAAATGATTATTGATAATCATTATTGTATTTATTTAAGATTGTTTGTATCTAAGTTGTGAGCGAAATAAGTTTAACACTTGTAAATCAGTATATAACAATTTAACTTTTTCTTCAACAAAATGTTATTTCTATAATACTTCAAACTGTCTAATTGTAGCTCTCCACTTAAAATAATTAATATTACAATTCGGGAGCTAGTTAAATGGGTGAGGTGACAAGGCACCACTTCTCAGCTGCAGAATTAAAATAGGTACTGAAATGAGATTGAACTGGATATATGTATTTAGTAAATATTGCTACTTAATGCATATTTTGCCTAATACATTTAATTGCTTTGTACATATCGGTATAAGCCTTTTCAATAATTTTAAATTTTTATAAAGACTTGCCTCAGGTACAGAGGCAGATTGGCTATATTTTGTGCATTTCTTTAGAATGTATTTGAAATAATTCTTCACATGTAAACATGATCTTCTTTTTTCTTGAAAATCATGTTCAAGTTCGCCATAAAACCTTTTAAGATTTGTTTTGTCCATTCATTTTACATATTTAATCCAATGAAAGTGTGGTCTCACAATCGTGAATTATATAGTACCACATCCAGAAAATTAAAGTATATTGATATATATATTGAGATCTTGCCATCGTATTTTTAAAAAAATTAAGTAAAACCATAAATGAAATTTTCTAATGCATTTATGTTGGGTCAATGGAATTTCCAAGTTTTACTTCCATACAATCAATTAAATAAAATAACATTTCTATATACAACTTATTTGGTTGGAGTAATTATTTCTCTATGTGAAAATATTCTGTATTTTAACTTATTAAAATGACTAACACATTTAAGTCTTTGTTACATCTCAAAATTTGAGTCTATCTTTCTGCTATCAGTAATAACAGTTATATGATCAATTGCTGGAGAGGTCATATGATGTTCAAGCACCAAAGTGATAGGTTAAGCACAATAGTTCTGTTAATTTGATCAAATGGAGTTTTTTGTTTTATATGCCTTAGTAGAGGACTGACCCAGGACCTTTTAGCTCTTGAGGCCATCATTCTTACCATCTGATTAAGCCAAAAGACATTCTAGAGATTGATATAACAATTAGAATAGGAAGTACTACAGTTCTGCCTCCTGTTGTAAGTTTGAGTATTCATTAATAATTAAATGTTAGTGGGTATTTTTTTAATCTAGTATTGTTTAATCTAGATTAGTTTTCTGGCCTAAAACCTTTGTCCCTAAAGTATTTTGGATTTAGATCTAGTTTATTCAGATGTTTTTTTTTTTTTTTGGATCTTCAAAAATCCAGGTAGACTACATCCAAATCAAAACTTCTCACTGATGAAAGCTATAATCTGAAACCAATTTGGTATATGGATAGAGATTTAATAAGCATTACCATTTAGCATTTGTTAATTACTCAGTCTTACAATAGATGGCAGAACTGTATCACAAATAGTTTGCTCTTCAAAAGCAAAATGTGAACTTGGGTCATATGTTATAAAATAAATTTTTCATGAAAACAAAGAAAAGTTTTCGCTCCACAAAAATGTCTAGGCAATAAGACATTCTAAATAAATGATATTGCTGATAGTTTGCCATTACTCTTAACATACTTTATTCTATTTTGTACAATTCAAAACCAATTAGCCCTGCTGTTTCAATCTCCACAAAGCACAATTATTTAGTTATGTTTTTAAAAAATATGATTCTTTGAAATAATAGTTAACATTTGAGCAACCCCCCCTCTTTTTGTAGTGTCATTTACATTGAAACAGACAGATCGGAGAATCGTCTTTGTTTTTGGTGGTTGTCGAAGAGGGGGGTTATTCTACACTTTTCTTTACGGTTGTCTTTTCTTCAATTTTTGGTGAAAAAAAAGGAGGGGGGGAAGAGGGGGGGGGGGGGGGGGAGAGAGGGGGGAAGGGAAAAAAGAGAGGGGGAAAGAAGAAAAAGGGGAAAAAAAAAAAAAAAGAGGAAAGGAGGAGAAGAAGGAAGGGGGAAGGGGGGGGGGGGAGGAAGGGGGGGGGGGAGGAAGGGGGAGGGGGGGGAAAAAAAGAAAAGAAAGGAAAAAAAGAAAAGAAGGAAAAAAGGAGGGAAAAAAAAAAAAAAAGAAAAAGAAAAAAAGAGGAGAAGGAAAAAAAAAAGAAAGGAAAGGGAGGGGGGGGGGGGGGGAGAGGGGGGGGAGGGGGGGCCACGGGGGGGGGGGGGGGGAGGGGGGGGGGGGGGGGGGGGGGGGGGGGGGAAAAAGAAAGAAGAAAAAGAAGGAAGAGGGAGGGGGGGGGGGGGGGGGAGGGGGGGGGGGGGGGGTGGGGGGGGGGGGGGGGGGGGGGGGGGGGGGGGATATATATTGTAATGGTTGGCCACTAGATTACGAAATATTACAGATGCATAACTTAATGTATGTAAAATTTAAATGGAAGTAACAGCTCATCTGGAAGCTATGTATAACAATACTCATTTTACTTTCATCACTTGTTATTATAAGCTATAGTAATAAAAAAACATGCCAGATGATAGTGCTTAATAAATCTATATCCTGAGCTATTCTCTCCAATATCCACAGACTAGTTTCAAGCTTATGGCTTTGAACAGTGAGGAGCCTTGGATCGGAATAGTGCACCTGGTCCTTTAAGGTCTAATACATTTTCCTTCTACAATTAATTCGCTGTTACATCAATCCATCAGCCCAAACTGAAAAACATCTGTTTTCAATCTTAGCCAACTTGCTTGTGTAGCCATATAGATATGAAACCAGTTCAATTTTCATTTATTATGGTATCTTTAGTTTTTTTAACAACTATAGGTACTTCTACTGTATAGCCAGGATTGGGTATAAACCCATGAACTATCACATGATTTCAACTTACAGATTAATGTTTTAGCAGCATACATTTTTCTTTCACCATCTCTATGCTATTTTAAGCTTTAGTAGTTAATTATCTGGCATCTATTATCTTGTTTCCCCCAAAATAAGACCTAACCAGAAAATAGGCTGTAGCATGATTTTTCATGATGCTTATAATATAAATCCTACTCCAAATATAATCCCTAATGAGATAGACAGCTCTTGTTTACCCTTTAAAATGCACAATGGACGTGTTGAATTATAAAGTAATGAATATATAAACAATATTAGCATTAATGCTTTAACTAAATGATAATATAAATAGAAGAATTACTTTGTCAAATGTGTACAGAGAAACAATTTATCTATAACAAGTCAGTATTTAGCAGGGGTATCCAAGATGTTGACTGCAAGATCTCTGGAAGTTGACCCTGTAATTTTTTTTGTAATATTTTCATCTAATTTATTTTAATATAATTCTGAAACAATAATTTTCTTTTTTTATCTTGAATTTTTTTAAAATTCAGAACCAGCTTTAGAAACTAATTATCTGTAAGTAATTTAAAATTGTAATTTAATAAATATTTTATAAAGTGACATGAACAAATTATAATACTAGAGGGAGCTGACGTAATTAAACCTTTTGTCTGAATTTTCTTATTGGCCAGATTGAGTAACAAAATCCTGCAGTAAAGCAAAGGAATTATATTTCAACCAATCATTATGTGAAAACACCAGCGATTTCTTGGGTCTTAGAAATTACGCTTCTGTTGTCTTTTCTTCATCTAAAATTAAAAAATCTAAATCTGGCCACATTATTAGTCAGTAAAAAGATATCATAAAATTCACAAATATTTATGAAAAAGAGTTGAGTTTTTCTAGCTATTGCCAAATATCCTTATTATGTAAATAGTGGTCAACATTATTCACTTGTCCTGAATAATGCTATTCACTTTCCCTTGATTATTGTTCTTGTAAAATTTAAAAAATTTCAAATCAAACTTTATATTTAGGTAAATTAATATAGAAACTTAATTATGAATGTAAAAAATTAAGAGAAATATATGTTCAAAATCTATTACAAAAGTATAAAACATTTTGGTTTGATTTCTGACTTTGACAGTTAGAAACATCTAGAGAACAATAACCAAAGTTGACCTTCAGTGCTTTGTGGCACTTTATAAGGGAAAAGAAGTAGGACTATATATAATAGACCACAATCAGAAATCGATTTTTTGCGAAAAATAATGCCAATAGCAGATTTTTTTGGAATTAAAGTTTAAATACCAATAAAGCTACAAATTTGCAATAAAATAAGTGTAAAATAGCAAAAATTTGGCTCAAAATGGCTGATGATGCAAAATTTTTCTAGTTTGAAGTTCTGAAAAAAAAAACAGTCATTCCCAACATTCAAAAGTTTGGCCAACACTGGTATATAGGACAATTTATGATTTCATTTAAATATTTTAGGTACTTATTTTATTTATAATTAATACTTAGGTTTAGTTTTAATATGGTAGCTTTTAAATATTCAAGATAAAAGAAAAATTAATTTGATTTCTTAAACATTTCTTTTCCTCCTAAAAGATATTATTAAAATAACTGGAAGTGATTTTTATAAAGTTTAACTTAAGTTAAACCACCAATCTTTCTCCTAAAGAAAAGGTTTTCTTAATATGCATATGTGAAATACAAAAACATTTTCTAAATTCCGTGCCTCCATTTTTTTATTGTTTTTGTGTGAACAAATTATTCTTAACTGTAATCAGTTTTGTTACCACTCCTGACTCACAAATTTTCAGTTAACTCTTGATTTAATGGTAAATTTAAACAGAATAATATTGCCAGATAAGACAAGTGCAAAAAAAAGCTATTCTGGCGAGTTCAAGAAAGGAATTGTGGGGAGGGGGCTCCTGGATAAGAATCTTACAGGTTTCTGTAAAGAAAATTACTTGAATAAATGTACATAAAAAAATAAGACATTCCCTGAAAATAAATTCTGCAGTGACCTTTGGACCTAAAATTAATATAAGATCTGGTCTTATGTTTGGGGCAACACAGTAGTTATTAAAGCTTACAGTGGGTCACATAGAAATGGTGAAAGAAAAAAATGTATTCTGATAAAACAGTAATCTGCCAGTGGTCATGTGATAAAATTGTGATATAAACAACACATCAATAAATGCACTTTCAATGGTTTTAAGCAGTTATTTATTGAAATTAAACCATCAAACAACACATGATCACCATTCTTTATGGTTACACAAGCTGTTTTTCACAAAAGCATATAGTGCAAGCCAGAGTAATCAATGGATGCAGGAAGGTTTATGAATAAAAATTCCTATCTAGTGCCTACTCAGCTTATAGTTTCATCAGTGAAAAGCCTTGAATCTGAGAGCACTGCATCTAGATCTTAGAATCTAATGCAATCCTCCAGCAGCTGCCTTTTACTTTTTTAGCTAACTGTAAAGATTTGAATCCAAAATGAAAACACAATAATGTTTTCAAGCTAAGCTCATTAGATTGTATAGTTGTATAGATATGATCTCAGTCTTAGCTGGAAAAGATTACGTTTTCATTTTGGACTCAAAGCTTTATAGTTATCTAAAAAAATAAAAGGTGGCTGCTGGAGGGTTGCATTAGATCCTAAGATCTAGGTGCAGTGCTCTCAGATCCAAGGCTCCTCACTGATGAAAGCCATAAGCTAGAAACTAGTCTGGGAATATTGGATGAGTAGGAACTAGATAAGGATTTTATGCACAAATCTCCCTATATCCGTTGATTACTCTGGCTTGCACTGTATTAGAAAATAGAGAGTAAAATGCCCGATTTAAACATGGTGTAAATTTCCTGAAATTACAAGTGAATATTTGGAGGATAAAGACAAGGTCTCATTATTAGCAATCTTATAATGTTATTGAAAGGCAGTTTAATGAATATAAATATTAAATAGTATAGCTTAATGTATATGAAATCTAAATGGAAGAAACAACACATTTGGAAGCTATGTAGAAACATCACTTATGCATTAATAAACACAGAGAATAGAATGTAACAACCTATATCTCGGTTTTTAAATTTTGTATATATGCTTGTCATTATGTTCCATAGTGAAATATACAAGAATTTATTATTTATAAGTATTACAATATCTGAAGAATTTATTATTACATTGCAATATGCAGATAACAGTCCTACAGCACACAATTATGAAAAGGCATTTTTGAAATGTTATTTTATATGTCATGATTTAAGTATTAAAATAGATGTGACTGATCCTATTTGCTTTTTATGAATTTTTATTACCTCTATCTATGATGTAATCAAACAGAGAATACTCAAATTTCAGAATGTTGGGCCTGATATATGTTTCTAATCATGTGATTTTAAGCATTTGATTATTACTAAAAAGATTTAAAACTAGGAACTGTAAAACCATTGAGCATCAAGAAAATTTACGAAGTATTGAGAGAACAATTCATTTCTGAAACATTTGATCTAAATTTAGAGGTGTGTATGTATTGTTATCGTGTGTCCATAACATATTGCAATTGTTTCATAAGGATTAGTAGATTAACCACATTATGTCATATTAATCAACCACATATTAAATTACATATTCTTTGATTCATCACAACTATCCAAACCTAAAGTAAACTTTAATACCTAACAGATATCAAATGGTAATCTTTAATAAATAGCTATTAGCGTTGTCCTGCCCAATATCCTCAAACTAATATGGCTTGCATAAGTGAGGAGCTTTAAATCTTTGGATTGTTAGATTTAACACATCTTCCTGCTAGCAGGTATAAATGTTCAGGTGCACTGTTCCAAAATCCAAATCTCCTCATTTAAGCCATAAGCTAGAAACTTGCTTGTGGATATTGGATGAGACACCATTAGATAAGTATTTATTAAGCACTATCATTTGGCATCTATTAGTTACTAAAGTTTATATTAGGTGGCATTGCTGTGGTGAAAAAAAAGAATATGTTGCTGAAAAAGCAACGTCTAAGCTAGGGCACTGTGATAGAGGCATGTGATATTTTATTGGTTAGATTAAATTGTACTTTGGCTAATATTAATAGGAAGATCTACTTAATAGAATAGTCTTTAAATCTAAGATAAATACATTTTGACACTGTGTTAATTAGAGAAAAGAAATCGTATAAGAATAGCCATAGAATTGAAGCCTACTTTAAAATTAACTGGTATTAAAATAAAAATTGATAGAAATCAATAGACCTGTAGCTGGAATAACATATATATATAGAAATATCAATAATTAATTAATAATATTGAAATACAAATATAATGTATATACTTAACCTAGATGTAATAAAGGGGATTCAGACTTAGACTTTCAAGCTCCCACAATCATCCACTAACTAGCACTCATCAGTTATTCCAGATCATCATCTTCCATATATATATATAATCAGTGCCTGGTTTATATTAAGATAGCAAATCTATGCATATTAATGGACAGGTTTCAATCCTCTCCAACTCTTCAGCCATCCATATCACTGAAAATCTGATGATGGAATTCTCAAAGCCCTTGATGATGCCAATATTATAGTCAAACCCATGTTGACTTTTAAGTCAGTCTGACTCCTCATATGAGGGCCCTTAACATGTCCATTTAAATATACAGGAGAGGGATGGGCAGAATACATACTGAATATGTAATATTGACATACAAGTTTCGTGTACAGGTTATATTGGATACAGTGGATGATTGTGAGGAGCTTGAAGGTCTGTGTTCAAATCCCCTTTAATTACATCTAGATTTAAGATCAACATCAAAGACTTTGAGTCATATTTTCAGTGATATGAATGGCTGAAGAGTGTGGAGAGAATTGAAGCCTGCCCATTAAAGTGGGTAGATTTACTATCTTAATAATAAAAAGAGCACTGATTATATATGTGAGGGAGATGATGATCCAGATCCACTGATGAGTGCTGGTTCAACACAAAATATGTATATTGGTGATCATTTATCTTTTTCACACGTATATGGTCATGTGTATTGGAATGACTGTGGGAAGCTTGAAAATCTGGGTTCAAATCCCTTTAATTATAATTAATAAATATTTTGTTTATAACATATGGTTATAATATTTATTAAATGAATCTTCTTTTGTATTATCTAAAAAACAGTTTGATTTAACAGCAAATCAGAAACTCATGATTCCATGCTGGGAATAAATTACAGAATAGGAATAGTCATGGAGAAGAAAGAGAAGGGTGGGAATATAGAGGAAGTTACAGAAAGAAAGAGGATCAAAGTAACCACTTATTATGATTATCATAATCTTTATGATAGATTTTTTGGAACATTATACTTATACTAAAATATAAGGGTAGATTTTAGAAGAAATTGGGTTGGAACATAATCTGACTTGTCTTCTAAATTCAGGAAGTACTTGGTGGTGTCCAATAAAATAAAAGATATAAAACAGTATCAAGGATATGAATTTAGGTATGTTACATACTGAAACAGTATGATTAGCCATCATACAGTTTCACCTACTATATAACATAGTAGTCTTCATTTTCTCAATTCAAACCCTAGAGGTGCATGTATATAACAGTATACTAGGTAATTTAATATATATAGAAACATAAATGTGTGTAATTGTATATGCACACACATCTACTATTTTAAATGGTTGTATAAGCATTTTGTAACATTAGATATTTTTATTTGCGAAAAAATTGTATATTCGCACATCTGATTGATATTATGTATAATGTACACACCTTTGTAATTTCATATAAAGATTTGTTTTATGATTTTAAGTTATCAAATTTGTTTTAAGCTGTGGACATTGTATATATATGAGAACATACCTATGTATATATGCGAAGGTAGCTGTAATGTAATCGGTTTGCTAAACATTACAAGTTTTCTAAATTATTTCCAACCTGGCTTTACAGTATTCAATTTACTAAAGTACTAATATTCGCATTTAGTAATTAAAGTCAGAGGTAATTTTCTTAGATATATGCTAAATGTTGGCAGTTTGAATCTCTTTGAAAAAAAAAAGAAATTAGCTGTTTAAAAAAAAAAAAGAAATTCAAGGTTTATGGCTATCTCAAGTACTTCACACTAAGTTGAGAAACGAACTTTGTAAATCTTATAAAATACCGCCTGCAATAAATCCAGCCAAACTTTATAATTCTTATAAATTAAAAGATTAGAACAATTAGCAAGCCTGAAATAAATCCAGCCGGTTCATTTGAAGTTGATAAAATTAGTGACTTCTTAAGTTTTAAAAAAAAAAAAAAATTTAATGGCTTGTGAGAAGGGAGGGATAAAGAAATATAAAAACCCCAGTTTGAAATGAACAGATCCATTTTGCTTTACCCTCATGATAACTTATACCCAGGCTGTGTGCCCATTTTTTGTTATGGAGACCAGTGGCTAGAAAACATCATTGCTGCCTCAACGGTGGCTAGAACCATTTATGGAGATCAAGGACCTAAACCACAGCCTATCTGAAAGAATAGCCCAGAGAAAGAACAGATAAACCAGCCCATGCATGTGTGTGTGATCCTGTCAAGCTGCAAGCCTTCGAAGCTGAACCACCGGTAATAAATTCTCAACCAAGCTAATCTAATGCTATAGTAATTCTAAATCTTTCCTAAAGCTAGCTGTAATACAAGTAATGTGCACAAACTCTTAAACTTAAATCTCATAATAAACTGTATTAGATAAGTGTATTTCAATTTGTATAATTTTAAAATAATTTTAAAGGTTAAAATGTAAATCTTGCCTAATCTCAATTTCTCGTAAACCTTTTAAATTCAACTTGTAAAAAGATAATTACTGTCTTATTATTTTCTCTGTTCACATCTATACTTGTGCCTATATATATATATATTATTATAATGCATTTGTTAATTTGTACTATGCCTTCAGAGTGGAGATTACTAATTATTATAAACATAAAGAGACGCTTTTGTTCTCAAGTAAATTAATTCATGCTGTTTGGCATATTTCTAAATCTCCGGTCTGGAACCTACTCATTATATATATATATATATTGGTTAAGCTGCTATGTTTAGCTTAATATTGCATATAGATTGCTTATTAAAGGTCTGTTTAGTTAAATATGAGAGAAATGATAATTCAAGGCATATTGTCAGTGATTAGCCAAGTTTGTCCCAAATATGCGTTAGACCCCATTAGTTTATTTTCATAGACTATGTAGGTTGATTGGTAAACAAGATAATTTTAATAAAGTCTTCTTTAGCACAGTTTACGTATGCTAATTCACCTAACTGGCATAGGGTAGTTTCGCAGAATGAAACTATAGATTTCGTGCTTTACTAACTTTAATAATTAATATTTAGAAAGCGTTGTGAATGAGCTTTTATGAAGCACTTCGGTGCATTACGCCTTGCTATCATATACTTATTAAGATAAGATTCGGTTTTAAGGACCATCTTATCAGCCCTAGTTTGGACAGCTCTCTCTCTTGAATGGGATAATGATTTTAAGGATCATTCCCATTACTTCCTTCAGAACTGGAACACTGGTATCCAGCATCGTGTATTAAGGCTGTTTGATCATCCACACTAAATGTTCACATATAGTAAGCGTTCGGTACCTGAGAACTGAGTAATTGTTACTGAATTTCTGATGTAATTTGTGTAGCGCCGTAGTCTTGGAAATTATGCTACAAAGTGCCAGTTTACCTGCTGTTATATTAATTGTTCAGCTTTGATCTGGATCTCAGATCTAATTTATATAATAATATCTACATAAAGAGCGCATTGACTGCTCATCATGTAATAATAAAATTAAGTACAAGTTGACACTCTCTTAAGATTTAACTCTTAGCAAACCTAGTAGAAATGGCAGAGCATAATTTAGGCATTGTTATAGACGTAGAAATAATTATTAATTTATAAACGCTGTAATAAAATGATTATGACTAAGTACAATAGATTGCAGAACTTGTAGTTCATATACTCACCATCCCACCTGTGAGTGGAATATCCAGTACATTTAATTGTTGTTGTGTGTGTTTTTGAACAATATTAAATAATTTTAAATATATTAATGTGATGTTTTATTCACTTTGTTTACAGCGAATGACTTTCCATAATTATTATATGCATTATATAACCAGCCATAAGTTGTGTGTGTGTTTAGTTAAGCTATCAAGTGTTTAGTTAATTATTCTCGATCTCTCGCTTCACTCTTTGCTACTGTCGGCACGGGAATTAAGAGATTACGAGTATGACTTCATATATGTCATTCTTAGGGTAGTAAGACAAGGAGTGTTGGTGAAGGAGCGGAGATGTGGTCGAATATGAGGTCTCAAACCTTCATCTAAATCAGCCTTGGTATAATTTACCAAAACTCTGGATTTTGTTGCGTGAATGTACAAATATGACTGTTACAATACAAACACAAAGTGTACTCAAAGCTTACAATTGTATTATTCTTTTTAATATATGGTAGTATAATATGGTCTTAAGAAGATAATGGATATTCAAGCCATTACATAAGGAATAAAATAAATGTCACTATGGAGAATGAATGATCTGCAAGATCATCTGACTTTGAATCTAAGCTGCCAAAGCATAATTTTTTTAATGTTATTTTCTTTCTGAATCTTTTGTTAAATAGAATTTTTAATACATTGTACAGGCTTAACACCTGCATTTATATATGTAATATATGTGGGATTCGAACTCAGACTTTCACATGACCCACAACTCTCAGTGCCATCTTATATTGCTGACCCACCTGATTATACACATTGAAAAGATAAATAATCATCAATAAACGTATTTCGTGCTAAACCAGCACTCATCATTTTGTTCAGATTACCATCTCCACACATATATACAATCAGTACTCAGCTTTATATTAAGATTGATCAGCTGGGTCAGCAATATAAGATGGCACTGAGAGTTGTGGGTCTATGAAAGTCGAGTTCGAATCCTGCATAAATAGAATTTTATAAATTCATTTTAATTTACAAAATTGTATTTCTTGGTATAAAAAGTGTTATGGATTTAACTTTCTTAAAGGTGCTTTTTATCCATGTGATGGCCCTGAGGTTTATGTTCTTTAATATTGATTTAAAAAAATAACTGGTGATAAAAAATGTATAGTCCACCCCATACGGAAATGCTATTAAGTATCTTTCAAATAGTATAGTAAAGAAAACGGTTATCTGGAATCATTTATAAAATTACACTCTAGAAACAATGCTATGAAAATCAAAAGAACCCAGTCAATAATACCCAGTAGTCAAATGTAATAGACGAAAAATCTGAAAAACAGGATATTATGGGTACTAAAACCACATTATAATAATCATAAAAAAATATGCATACAAAAATATGAAGGGGCATTCAACTCGCTTTGGACTAAAACAGTTGATAATGTTAGGATAAAATGTATAATTTTAATAGTAGGAGCAAAGACCTTTGTAAGTCTAGTATAACATAATCCTAGAAATTGGATTTTTTTACTAGTAATTTTTTTCAGATGTTTTAAACAAAGCCCCACTCCCCTTTTCTAGTATAGTTGGGGGAGAATCCCTGCTTTTGTAATAGAGGAATATTTGTTGTTTTTTTGGGTTTATTAGGGATTATAAACTGATTGTTTATTTTACACAAGATTAATGAATATCTTAAATGAGAATATTTAAATTATAATTAATTAATGCATAAAATGTAATTAATATTTTGTTTGTATTTTGTAGACTCTTTGATGAATCAAGATGAAGCCTGTCTGTAAAAGTGTACTATAGAAAAGACCTTCACTTGGACATGGACATTTCATTTGATATGATGCGAAGAGCTTAGAGGATTAAAAAAGATTATGAAAGGGCATTCACTTATATTATAAATATTATATATATTTATTTTTGGAATATATTTTTTATAAAGAAATAATAAATAGCTTAAAAGCACCATATGTATATATATATATATATGATTTGATTTTTTAGTCACATCTTCTAACACTCACACAAGTTAATCAATGATCACATTGAATTAATCTCATATGGATGGTAACAAATTTGAGTTGCTTTCAAAGAAATGAAAAGTCAAAAAAATTATTTTCATGTCTGTGAATGAGTAAAATAACTTACATGATTTAGGGCAGTGGTAGAATACTGGAAACTGGAATTCAAATCTATGAGTTATGATTCCACTCTATTACTATTGATACTCAAACTTCTTAGAACTCCCAAGCAATAAATCATTCAATTATTATTTTAGTGGTTGAAACCAGAAAAAAAATATTTTTTTTTTGGGGGGGGGGATTAGAAAGGTTGGGGTAAAAATCATATGGTTAATTTCTCAGGACATTATGTGATGTTTGAATATCCTAGAGGGCAGATCAAGCATTTACCAATGCAAAAAATTATGCATTTTCAAACACCCTTTACTCTTCAAGTAGCAAGAAGATATTTGAATCTCTGTGCCTTTGTTGTTAGCATGATATCTTTCAATCTCATCCTACCTTAATGAGATTGATATAGTGAAAGA
Source organism: Epiperipatus broadwayi (assembly GCA_028023455.1). Lineage (NCBI taxonomy): Eukaryota > Metazoa > Onychophora > Udeonychophora > Euonychophora > Peripatidae > Epiperipatus > Epiperipatus broadwayi. Next base: position 158,464 of record JAQFVV010006795.1, on the reverse strand, counting down.
GATAAAGTTGCGATCATGAGAATGAAGATTCAGATGTTTGATACTTCTAGTTCATCTTAAGAGTAAAAAGTGTTTTCAAAGTACATGTATAATAAGACATAGTAGTGGAAAATTCTTCATTGGTAGATGATTGTGATTGGTGGAGTTGAGATGAGAGATATGATAAAAATCAAAAATATAGCTATATTGGTGGCTTTTGAGGAAAAAAGGTAGACTTAGATGTTCAGGTGAGACACAGGTGCTAATGGAATACTGCTTCTGCATTTAACAATTAACAGATATTTTACAATAATAAATACTTTAAATAATTAAGTGTATGGCTGGTTAGTCTGTTAAATTTATTGCATGGCAGTGAAACATGGAGTCCCTATTTTCTTATCATAATGATATTGGAAAAGAATTCATTCGAAGAGACTCCTTATTATTCTAAAATAGGATAAGATTTAAATATCTATCAATATGTTCATTTTGCTGATGCAGTGTACCCTGCTTTTAAGGACCCATTTAATCAAGTGCTTGTACTTGGAACATATAAAAAGATTTCTAAAATATATTTTATTGAAATTCTGAGTATGATTCTTATGCATCAGTAAACCCCCATTCCTGTAAACTCATTTTAAGCTTACCCATAAAAAATAGACTGATCCAGACTATAATGCTGTCAAGATGAGATTGAATGGACAATAGAGGCAACCGATGAAATAACAATCATTATCATCATTTTCAACAATTATCAATCGACTGCAGAATGATCTTTAAGTTTAATCCATCTTCTCTGATCTCTAGCTTCTCTTCTTCACATCATCCCAGTACACATCTTTATTTCACGCATCCATTTCACTTATGGTCAGTTTTTAGATCTTTTGTAATTCAGTTTAAGATTTCAACTGTCTTTCTGTTATCATTTTTTCTAGAAATATGTCTACCCCAACTTCACTTCAGTTACTTAATTCTTTCAATGATATCAGTAACAATGTTTGTTCTCTCAGCCAAGTACTTTGTTTTGTCTCTTCTTGTTACAAACATGCATCTCTCCATAATTGAGTGGTCTGAAGTCTCTGTATTGTTTGTCTGTTAAATGTCCAAGTCTCAGATCCATAAATCAGAATTGGGTAAAACACATTTATTAAAAATCTTTCTTTTCAAACAAATAGGTATATATCCTTTTAATATTAAGTTATTTCTATCAAAAGTACTTCAACCAAGTTTAATTTCATCCATTGTTTCCATCTGTAGTTAATAATCTGACCAAAGTATTTGTAGTTGTTAACTCTTCTAAATCATCATTATCAATCTTCATTTTTTAGTTTTTAACATTTATCTTCTCTACTTTCTTTCATCTGATAACTCTTGCAATAAAAATAAATAAATAATCAATGATATAAACAGCATGAATCCGTTTCAATTAATTGTCCCTTTGAAATGGTAATTCAGATAACATCACACAATTGTCCGAAGTTAAAGGACTAACCTCATTGTTCACAATTGTGTAGAAACCTATGAATAATGTTCAAGCCTGGAGCAGGAAGGTGCTAACCACTGATATTTTTGTATCTGCACAAGAGACAAGCAACATGTAAGTTGGAAGTGTCTGGGTTCAAAAGGGGAATCAGCATTCATTCCCAAGTACTAATTGTACCATTGAAAGCATGAATACACAATTCCCACCCATAATGGAGGTGAATATCTGTGTGATAAATATTGTATATATTTTGCTACTGTAAATACTTTTAATAAAGATGTCAACTTTTAGTTAACAATTTGCATGTTATTATTGAATGTTGGAATATTATGACCATACTAGATATAATCACGACTCCCATCCACACCATAAAGTTTATCTCAAAGATATTCATTCTAAAGAGATTCAATGTTGAATGGGGTGGGTGGGAGTGGAATGATAAAGATAGCATACAATGAACAGTGAATGTTAGACAAGATGTTGGAAGTCTCAGAAAGAAAAGTTTGCAGCAAGATATCGTACAAATAGGAGTTTAAAACCAGTATGTTTATTTATTTAGCACATATACATTTTTTTGGTGGCTTTATGAAGTCCTTTAATCAGCCACTGTAACCACAGATTTAATAGTTATTAATTATGTGTTTCAGGTTTCTGATCTTCCACATTTAATGTAGATCACACCATTAATTTCCACTTATGATGTGGATGAGGGAACAACTTATGAATTGTTCTGAATCTGTTAGATGGTGTGTGATATATAGGAACTAGTTTTCAAATTCTATGTATAGCCAGGTGTCCAACCTGTGGTACCCAGAATGACTATAAATGCGGCCCAATGCAAAATACTTAAAATATTGAGATTTTATTTATAATTATATCCTAGCAATGTGATTAAAATAAACGTGTATAAGCATCATAGTTTCATTGCACATTAAAAAAAAACACTGATATTTTATTACTTAGATATATACTTTTTCTACATTTGTGATTACAAACTTAAAACCTGGTAGACAATTTTAATACTCTGTGAATGGATCGCTGCCCAATTAGGATTATTATATAAAGAATTTTTTGCTTATCTGTGGGGATGGATATCGTAAAGACTTTTTCTTTGCTTACCAACTTTTATGTAGAGTATATGAGCACAGACTTTCACACGTGCCACCACTCTCCATTCAATCATCAGTTGGTCCAGATTATCATCTCTATACATATATGCAATAAGTGCTCAGATATATATTAAGGTAGCCAATCTTCATACTTTAATGGACAGGCCTCAATCCACTCTACACTACAACTGTCCATCCAATTGAAAATCTGAGTGGAGAGTAGTGGGTCTTGTGAAAGTCTGTGCTCAGATACCCTGTATATTACATATATTGAAGCAGGTATTTAATAAGCCTGTATTTCAGTTAATACATAGTAGAGATGTTTGCACATCCCTTGTATATGTATTAAATGGATTATGTCATGTACATGAGGGGTCAGATTGACTTTAGGTCAACATGGGGCGTAACAAGAATCTCGGCCTCAGGGTGGCTCTTGAGCGTTTCCATCAGATTTTCAATTGGATGGACAGGTGAAGAGTTGGGAGTGTGGAGTGGATTGAAGCCTGTCCATTAAAGTATGAGGATTGGCTATCTTAATATATATCTGAGCACTTATAGCATATTTTTGTAGAGATGATAATCTGGACCAACTGATGATTGCTGGTTTAGCATGAAATACGTATATTATTGATTATTTATCTGTTCGACATATGTGTTCAAGTGTATCAGCGTTACGAGATAGAGTGGAGATTGTTGGGATGTGTGAAAGTCTGTGCTCATATACCCTATATATTGATACAGGTATATAATAAGCCTGTATTTCCGTTATTACCAGCTTTTAATAATGGTTGTATAATTAACGTGTGGTCCAAGATAACTTTTCTCAATGTGGCTCAGAGACATCAAAATGTTCGACGCACCTGGCGAATAATTTTCCTCCAAAACTATTTTTTTTTTTTTTTAATAGTTTCGTACACTGGTGAGTTGTTTAGTTATAATGATAATTTTAACAATTGTTTTGAAATAAGTCCTAAATTAGATATTATTTTACTCGGAAGCCTTTGATAGATCAAAGAATAAAACAATCAAATCAAAAATTGCAACAAATAGTTATTTATTCTTTATATCTTTGCCGCCTTCCTCCCGCAAACAACTTCTAACCCTATGTATATAAAACAATATTTGTTATACTGTATTTTAAAGTTTTCAAGTTCGCAAAGGGCACTAACTTTTAAAATAAACAAAACTTCAAAGAAAAAAACCAAAACATTTTTTTGTTATTGAAAAAAAGAAAGGAAATGTTTTTTTTGTGTAGTTTTAAAAAAGATTTATACTGTCTTACATATATAAAATAGATTTGAACAGTTATAAAAGGCAGAAATGCGCAATGGCTTAAATTGATTTTGAACCCACACTATTTCGATATGTGAATAACCACGAAAATGTAAATACATTATACAGGGAACGGAGTTCTATAACTAAGGATTAAAAACTATCTTTGGCGCCAGTTCGCTCTTTATGTTATCAATATGAAATGCCATTAAATCGGCATCGACTTCTAGAAAATTTTATGATAATGCGTAAATAAGTGGCGATAGAGGGGCAGATTCTAGAGCTCGGGTTCCAGCCCTCGAACTTGTTATGTTGATAAACTATTTGATTACTATTTATAATTTTTCCAGCAAGATCCAACATCTGTTTGGGGGGGGGGGGATGTCTCAAAGATGTATTTGTGATAGTGTAATTTACTCACTCCATCCTTCATTTTACTCTTCCCCTCCCCCATTAACTTTCCCAAGCATTACTCAGTTTTCTAATGAGTTAGATGAAATCTTAGACTAGAATATTTTGAGAAATACCTCTTCCTATGAGTGTTTCGAAGGAGTCAGTGGTGTAGCTACCGAGTCGCAAAGGAAGGCAATGCCTGCGGGCCTACGCAGTCCAGGGGCCCATAAACTTGAAAATCTATAGCAAGGCAATTAAAATATATTCACATGTAAACAATTACTAACTATCCATTTTTTTAGTTACGCCACTGATGAAAGTTCAAGTATAATTTGATCATTTGTTCAATGCCGCCGTCACTGGAAATTTCTCAAAAATTGCCAACACTATAAGGTAAAAAATATATATATCCTTTTCCTGTTTCAATTGTAGATAATCAAGAAAATGTCATAGTTGGATTAATTCTGATCTTCATTTTTAAAGACGTGTCCATATACCTAAAGTCCGTTTTTCAGATTTTCCATACAAAATCTTATAAGCCTATAATAAAAGACTTGACTGAATTTTCTCTTGAAGAGGAATGATCTGAGAATGCGAAATTTGCCAATTGCTTTGATGGCTTTATTATCTATTTTGAGCCAATTGCAGATGCTGTTATCATCATCGCTGGTGCTGCCATCATAATTTTTTTTATCTTATATAGATATAATCATCATTTCTGGTGTATCATTATAATCTTTATTTTATGTAGACATAATCCTATTATCATTGGTGCTATCATAATCTCTACCCTATTTTATATAATCCTATCTTTGTAGATGCTATCACCATAATCTTTATTTTATCTTATATAGATATAATCCTATCATTGTGCTATTATCTATAATCTTTTCTGGTGGATCATTAAATTATATAATTCTTTTGTTGTTGTTATCATAATTTTTATATATATATTTATCTTTACAGATACTATCATCATAGTCTTTGTCTTATATAAATATAATCCTATCATCTATAATCCTAATGTTTCTGGTATATCATAATCTTTACCTTATGTAGACATAATCCTGTCATTGTTGGTGCTATGATAATCTTTATTCTATTTTATATAGATATGATTTAATCTTTGCAAATGTTATTATTATAATCTTCATCTTATCTTAGATATAATTCTATCGTTGCTAATGATATCACCATAACTGCATAATCATTATAATCTTTGCTATAATCATATTTTTTATCTTATATAGACAGAATTCTATCATTGTAAGTGCTATTGTCACAATATCTTATTTTATATAGATATAATTTTATCTTTTAAGTGTATCTTAACTTTTCTGAAGCAACTTTTGAAGGCTTCAGTATTTCCAGTTATAAACAGTCATTTGCATATCAAATGTTAAATGGGTAATTCTATATCTACTTTAATGCCATCTACTGTAATCTTGAATAATCCAGTGCTTATTTAATGGTACTGCAATTTAAACTCCAACCCCATGGCTATCCTTTTTTTTTTTTTAATATTATCAGTGACGATTTGGAATTATCAACATCATGTAATCCTCATAAGCATTAAAGAGTGGTTATCTTTATTGTTATTTATTGTATTTAAAAGAAGTTGCTCAAGATGATGGAATTTGATGTCTTGACTCATTGCTAGAAATATGACCGACATCTCTGAAAAATGATGTGATCAAAGTATTTTTTGTACAATATTAGAATTTCTGAATAGCAATACATCCAGCCCAACTCCACTTCAGTCTTTTAATTTTTTCAATGAGGTCAGTAACACCTGTTTGTTCTCTTACCCATATATTGTTTTCGATCTCTTGTTACTCCCAACATGCAGCTCTCCATACTTCTTGAGTTGTCTGAAGTCTCTGTATCACTCTTCTATTAAATGTCCAAGTCTCAGATCCATAAGTAAGAACTGGTAAAACATATTTATTAAAAACCTTCCTTTTCAAACACATAGACATATTTCCTTTTAATATCAAGTTATTTCTACCAAAATCACTCCAATCAAGTTTAATTCTATGATTAATTTCATCCATTATGTTTCCATCTGTATTAATAATCTGGCCAAAGTATTTGTAGCTGTTAACTTCTAACTCATCATAATCAATCTTTTATTTTCATATTTATTTGGAAACTTATAGAAATTCCATTTTTTACAACATAGTTCTTCAATTGTAGATTCTTGGTCGAATGTCCAGAGGATTTTGATTTGATATGCATCTGCATAGTGACTTAGCAGCTTTCTATATATTTTTTGTCAAACAATGTCTTTTTTGATATCTGGTGGAGAAATATGTGAAAAAACACAAAGCCACTCTGAAGGAATAGATTTAAAGGTATGAGCAATATTTCTCATAATAATATTTAATTGAAAATCTAGAAATTGAGATCTTTTCTTCAGACCAGAGATACAATATTTACCAGAATACACTAATGTTAAGAAATCTTCCTATAAGATATTTGCATGATTTCACTAAGCCAGCATTATTCTTAAAAGTTAATTTTGAGGTGACAGCTTTCTCATGGCTACCATGAAAATAGCATGCCTTAATAACCTATTTTCATTTTAACAAAGTTCTGGTTAAAGACAGCAAATTATAAAATAACAAAACTGAGTTATTAACTGAAGAGATCTTTTGTTTTCTTTTTAAGGCTTTAAACAAATTAAACTCTATAAATTTCTAGTATCTACATCAAACATTCTTCTTGTTACGCTGTTTATCATATGAGTATTCACAGGATAAACAAACATGAATAGCCTGTTCACTAACATGCTTGAACACAGATCTACTATTCATTAATACGAATGAGCCAGCCTGAAAAATGTGCTTTCTTTAATCTCTTGAGTACTCCGGCTTAGCTCCCTAGATGACTGATAACTCTTAATGGAGACAGAGAAGATAAATGTGGCTGAATGCGGTTTTATTTCTGTATTTACGATAATGACAGAGAAAAAAAAATTATGGTTTTCATTTCCTGGTTGCTGTTACATAACTGGATGGCCAAAGGTAGAAAGTAAAAATAGTTATGAGTTATGTGGACATCGGCATCCATTCGGTGATGACTTTTTATTTAACTACTTATAACTAACTAGATTGTTTTCATGTGAGAAAAGAGAATGCAGATCAACTTATCTAATAATAAATGGGTTGAACTTTGTGATGTCAGAAAAAAAGATTTGAGTTATGGGCATCGGCATCCACTCGATGATGATTTTTTATTTAACTACTTATAACTAGATTGTTTTCATGTGAGAAAAGAGTGCAAATCAAAAGACTTATTTAATAATAAATGGAGTGAACTTTGTGATGTCAGAAAAAAAGATAAGATACAATTGATTTACAAAGTGGAAGTGTTGTTTACTATAAAAGCACAATTATTGAAAGTATAGATGTTTTGGCACTACTATTAAAGATGAAAAAGAACAACAACAGGAGTTTGATAATTTAGAGCTGACGAATCAACTCAACAGAAGACACCAAATGCAGAAAATTCAAGTTTATGCGTCAACAAATTTTCATGCTAGTAAAGATTTTTTACGCTCATGGATTTGGTCAAATCAAACATTTTAAATTTATCATAAGAGATCTTAATGCTAGAATTGTAAAAAAATTGAAAGATGAAAGTGTTTGATTTCATTATAGAAACAGAAATGAGAGGTTTGTGAAATGAGCAAGTCGCCCCTCCCCTCATGTTAGATTTTAACATTCGGAAAAATGCTAAGCAGAAATGGAAACATCCAAGTGAAAGTTCGGTGGAATTAGATTGTTTTGATTAGCAAAAAATATGTTTCAAAAACTATGTTCAATAGATTCAGTATAGAAAATGGTAATCGATTCATGGGATTACGACATGCCAATTTAAAGCTATAAGGACAATATTAACAACTGCTGCCTTGACTTGCAAAAATATTTCAATGAATCTAAATTAGAATGTGAAAAATCATTCGTTACTTTTAAAACATCAAAGATAGATCAGATTTGAATGTGAATAATCATAAGATAATAACAAATGCTATATTGAATGATAAACAAACTAGCAATTTGTCATTAAAATTTCTAAGGAAACAAGATTATAAATAAAAAATATTTTGACAAACTTGTAGAGATAAACAAAATCTCAAAATATAAAATATATTTGGAATTATATGGAAAATTGTGTCAGCAATAAGAAGCAAAGAAAACATTTTTATTAATAAGAAACAACAACAAAGTGAATCAAAGTTGTTTCTACAATTATAAGAATGTTGAAACTTTCAAGTATTTAAAATGAAATCGACATTCTATGAAGAATAAAAGGATTCAGGAAGTGATAAATTATTAGATATTTTTAAATTGCTTTTATTTTAACTTAGAATTTCTGTATGTTTGTTTATTTGGGTCAAATCTTGTAACCAATTTTAATATATAGTTCTACCGAATGGATTTCCTTCAAATTGTGTATAAGTGTTAGGTTTTGATACAAATATAATATTCCAGGTTTATCTAATTGTTTATCCAGTCTGATAGATCACATTGATATCAGTTCAAAAAGCTTTCAGTGAAGCATACTAGGTGGCAGCATATTTTTTAATGTAAAATTAACTTCGTTTAAGAAGAAGCTATAGTACATCACATCACATCACTGAACTTCACATCTAATTTACAAAAAATCTTGAAAATGATTTTTACTAATGTGTATGAATTTCATTTCAAATACTGGAAATACAGTGACATTATTTACATTCTTGGTTTTTAAATTTGAATAATTACAAAATGTTCGCTGCAAGATATCTGAAGACTAAAACACAATAAGTATGTAAAATATTTTATAAAAAATGCTTTTGAGGAGTAATGCAATAAAAAGAAAAAATTTTTTTTCTTCAACCACAATTTGGATTATGCTTAATTTTAAATAAAAACATGCCAAAATTACTTAATCCATGCTTTTATTTCAAGTTAAACATAAAAATCCAAATTGTAGTCAAAGAAAAAAAAAATTCCCCCTTTTTAATGTGTTATTCTTCAAATTAAATCAGCGATTTTTATAAAATATTTTTTATATATATTATTTTAAAAGTAGAATAAAAGTGATATTAAAATTTAAGAACAGGCAAAAAAAAATAAAAATTATAGATGGAAAAAAATCTTCTTAGTTTTTCATAAGATCTTTATTAAAATAATTACAGCTTGTCAAGCGATGTTAGCCGAGAGGTCAGTACAGCTGCCTTGCAAGCAATCAGTTGTTTGCAGACAGTTGTTGCGGGTTCGCCTCCCAGCCGATGCTATGACATATGGGGGGAAAAAAATTACAGCTTGTCAAGCGTTGTTAGCCGACAGATCAGAGCAGCCGCCTTGCAAGCAATCAGTTGGTTGCAGATGGTTGTTGCGGGTTGACCTCCTGGCCGATGCTATGACACATGGAAAAAATAAAATAATTAAAGCTTATCTATTGGAAACGTTAGATCCAAATATCAAAAATAAAATGGATTTAAAAATTGTTATAGCACAAAAATCACATACAAATATTAAGAGAAGTTATAAAAAGAACAAATGCTTATGAGTTTCTGTAGTGATTAACGTTTTAGAATATAAAGATATAGAACCAGGATATTATTATAAAATTACTCTTTCTTATTGCATTGCCAAATGTATATCATATACTACTAAATCATCTAAGCTCAATTTCCAGTATTCCTTTATCTTCTTCAAGAAGTATAATAAGTACTCTTGTTATGGCATTGCCAATAAGATAAAGCAATACTGGAAATAGAGCTTGGATGATATGGTATACATTTGGCAATGTAATAAGAAAGAATGGTTATTATACTTCTTGAAGAAGATAAAGGAATATTGCAAATAGAGCTTGGATGATTTGATATTATATACTGTGAAATTTTGAATATCAAAATAAAAGTCGCAATGATGTTACAAAGTAATACTAAGAAAATTAATGATATCAGGCGACTCCATATTTCCAAAACGTTTTCCAGCAAATATTTTGTAGTTTAAAATGAAAAATTAAGTGAAAACTTCAGAAATTATTTACGTCATCTAGCTTTTATAGAGAATGTATTTGATTTTGTAAATAATGTTTCAGGAAATGGTGAAAGATAGGACATAAAAGTTCTAACATAAATGCTACAAAGATTAACATAATGTCAATGATTTTTCCCAAAGGATGATAAAGATTGATAACAACTACATATACCTTGATCACATTATTAATATGGTTGGAAACATAAAGGACAAAATTAATCATAGAATTAAACCTGGAATGATTTTAAAAGGAAAAAGTATTAAAAAAGAAAATATGCCCAAGAGATAGAAATAAAAGTTTTTAATAAATCATATTTTAGCAGTTTTAAATCTGAAATTTAGATATAGAGATTTTAGAATACACAACAAATATGAAAAAATGTATTTCAGGATTAACAAAAAGAAATCAAAAGAAAAACATTGATGAAAAAAGAGGTGTTAATGGTATTTTTGGAAAATTACGCTGATATGGAATTGTGCTGGACATATTACTAGCAAAGGTGTCAATAGATGAACACTGAAAATTTTAAGTGGAACCCATGAAATTTGTAACACTTAGTAATATATCACATGTGAGATAAATTAGGAAGTTTGCTGGAATTTTGTGTAGAAGGTATGTATTATACTAATGAATTAAATTCCAAAACCTTCAAATCTCAGTGAATTGATACGGTTTGGCAATAATAACATATTCATATTATTTATTGATATTAATTACTTATTTTGTTATAAATTACTTTATATATACACTAATTATGAATATAATTCTAAGAATAATGAAAGTATACTTTTTAATTATAAATGACCTAATACAAATATTAATAACGTTATAAATAATAATAGCAACTCCAAGAATAATAAAAAATGGATAAAACTTTCATACTTCCCTAAAATTTATCATACATTACTAACAAATATTATATAAAAACATTAGTATGGAATGGTCAAATAGTAAATTAATAGCTAATTATAAAATAAAAGATATGAAATGTAAAAAGGGAATTGTATATAAAATTACTTGTGGAAATTGCAATATGATTTACTATGAACATACAGGAAAACAATTAGATGAAAGAGCAAATGAATATAATGCAATAGAAGAGATGATAAATCTGCCTTATATATTCATTATTTAAAATACAGACATAAAATAGATCGTGTCAAAAATATAAAATCTTTAAATTATATTAGGGAACTTAATAGAAGGAAGATATATGAAACCAATTACAATTATATAAAAAATAATTGTATGAACATGTATAAATCATTTAATTTAGCTAATAATTGGAGAATGATAAATGGTTATAATATAAATTTATACACGTTTTTAATGCTTTAAAATATTATACAGTTTAAATAGTTCATAGTTCATTTTATATAAGATATATATGTCACTATGTATGCAATGTAGATAATAATTGTAAATTAGTTTGAGCACATTGAAAAGGGCAAAAATTAATATTTGCCGCGAAGAGCTTTTGTATACAATTATTATTATATAAATTATTGCTGTTATAGCTATATTTTATATTATATTAAAACATGATTTATTTAGATATATGTAAAAGCAGCGTAGTGGATTAAAGTTCTTTCCATTTTTTACGATCGTTTATAATCTACAATTGCTATCGAACTAATGCAGGATGCTCTATCCAAATTGAATCATTTCTTCGATCCATGGTTTGTCTTCCCAATTACTTCAGCAAACTCTCATTCATCTATCACATAAGTGGTTGCTTTTGAGATCTTTAAAAATTTCACGAAATTCAAGACAGATTATAACAATACAAAACAATTATAACAGAAAAATATATTTAAAAGGTAGAAAGGCTACCCAGTGATGTTAGACTAATTGTCAGAAAAATTTAGAGTAGATTGATGTAAATACGTTTTTATTAGAGAACCTACAACTAAAAACTATCAATTTTATACTACTATTGACTTAGGTATGTGTAAAATTAAGTACAAAGGTTATAACTTCATTTACATATATTAGCAAAAACAAATTTGGAGATATAGGTGAGAATGTTCTCAAATTTAAAAAAAGGTATATATTTGATATAGATGGGAATGGATAATCAGTAGTCTATAATCCATATAAATTTATAACTTCCATTATGTAGGCTATTATAAGGATCATGTGTATACCAATGTATGCATTGTATTATATGTTTAATCCAGTATATTATAATATAGATGCAAAAAACAGGACATTATTAGGTATTTAAATAAAGAATTAAAAAAAATATTCCTTTAGAATGGACTAGGCATTAATTTTCATCTCGTACAAATATTTTCATATCAGGACTTGTAAATCATTTCAAGTAGTAAAATTTTACCTTTATTAGACTTTACGATAAAATGTTTTTACAATGTATTTTTCAACCGATCAATCTTGTTAGCCATTTTGTTTTAAGTTATACAGTTTCATGGGCCTGCAAATATTTATTTTTTATCATATTAAAACAGGCTTTCTTCAAAATTCTTGCTTGTAGTTTTAACTACATGTATCTTCTCTTTTTAAAATGCATGTATATGTAATTCTATTTATTTATAATTGTATATTTCTTTCTAATTTTACCAAATATTTGTTAGATTTTAAGTTTAAAATATAAATTGATCATAAATTCCATTCAGGTTTATTTCATTATGAAGAATAATCACTTTTTTGCCATTAGGGACTTCAGGTCACTGATATGAATAATTCTCACTTTTCCTTTTTTAAAAATAAGACATACAAAACCATTTCTTATATTTTTGGATTAAATAAGTTGACTTAATAATAACAATAATAAAGTGGAAATATTATAATTAATTTTTGCAGATTTTTATTTTAAAATAGTAAAAAACAACAACTAAATATTAAATCTGATGCTTCGCATTAGTCATTGTTTTAAATATTTATTGCCAGTTAAACCCGTGAAACTGTATAACTTAAAACACAATGGTCGACTAGTTTGGTTGGATAGAAAATATGCATTAGTACCATATTTCATTTATTAAACGTGTTATAAATGTATTTCTTTTAGACTTGAATTTCTTATAAATTCCATAGCAATAAACCATTCAATTTATTTATTTATAATGTATTTTTATCAAAAATCTATAAACAGTATGTCCCAGTGAAAAGTTAATTGTTTCTCTATGTTGACTGTAATGTCATGTCTGAAACAACGTTATATTAATTTCACTAATTACCACGAAACTTTTAAGGTATTGCCATATCTAGATCATGAGGTATAACATGAAATATGGTATTGTGAATCTTCAATGTCTCCTTGAAATAACCAAATCTTGTAAACTATTTGAAAAGCGTTTTCATGACTCAAGGTTTCACTGTTATACAATTTAAATAATTTCAAATGTTTCGATAGCAGTTTAGTTACATTTAAAATAAAATTTAACATGAGAGCATTGTTCTACTGTACATAACGATAAGATTCATTTTATCACATTTCATGTCATAACTTGTATCGAAATACACTAGTGCTTTAAAATTTTTGTAATAACTAAACTGACAGATGCATTACTTCAGAGATGGCACTGCAGATAGCTTGCAGAGAGATTGTCTCTAATCATATTTTCATGTTTATTTTGTTGTATAATGGTTTTGAAGTGGGGGAAAGTTTAACTTGATTAATAAATTTCTGGCTGGATATTAGCCTACCCTGAAACTTCTAGCCATTTCACAAAGTTAATAGCAAAAGAATTTAACTTTAGAATGGAAATGGGGAAGGAAACTATTGTAGAACATAGTAATTTCTGAACTGAGTGTTTAACTTGGCTACAGGGTCTCTAGCTGAAGACCAAAAAATTTGTGACATCATTTAAGTAATGTACAATCTAAATATTTATGCTTTTCCTATTTGTAGAAGAATATGAAAAATGAATAAAAACCGGTCTTTAGATATCGAACTGCCAACATGGGTGTGGAAATTCGGCATGTGATATTTCAGACTGAGTTGAAGAGTGAAAGTTGATCATAAAATAGACTTCTAAACGACCAACCATTTGATTACCTTTTTTGGATTTGACAGTAACCAATGCAAATTTTTTTGTAGCATAAAATTTTCTGGTTAACAGTTTAGCAAGCACTCTAGGACATTTTTGACACTAGGGCAAGTCCCCAGATTTATGAAAAATATTATAATTTGGGAAACTTATAAAGAGGAGTAGGATTATCAAAAACGTTAAGAATGGATATGATATAAAAAGTAAAAAAGGGTATCTGATTCAGATATAAATGTAAATGTGGAGAAGAAATGGGTCTGTAAAACTAACAATAAACAAACTAATTATAAATGTAATAGAGAAGAAAGAATCAAAAGAATTTATAAAATATAGCAAGTAAGAAATTGTTAAAATGTGTAGGAGACCAGAAGTGGTTGGAATTAAACAAAGCAGTTAAAAACGAAGGGCTTGAGATATTAGAAGTAGTGGAAACAAATCTAAGAGAAGACCCTACACTTGAAAAATTGGTATGGTAGAGTTTAATAGAAAAAAAAAAGAGTGGTGGTATAGGAGTTATGTCAAAAAAATATTTAAATACTGCAAAATGTCAAGAACATTTATGGTTTGAGATAAAGTTAGGAAGACAAGAATGGATGATGGCTAGTAAATATGGCCACTGGAGATAGTCAAACTAATGGAGTGGAATAGTAGCATATATGAACGCCTAATAGAGTTTAAAAAAAAAGAGGGAAGAAAATAATGGGCATATTGAGGAAATTGATGACACGGATAACAAGAATAGACAGCTTCTGAAAAATTTTGTCAGAGTGAATTTGATCATTCGAAGTTTATCAAATATTTATGAAGGGTAATACACATAGTTTAGAAATAATATATTTCATACAATAGATTATGTATTAATAGAGAAAGAGAAAATAAATAAGTACGAAAAATTAAAATGTTTGATAACGAAGAGAAAGTATGTAATAGCGATCATAATTTCTTCAAAATAGAAATGGTTAGCAATGTGATGGAAAATAATAATAAAAGTAGAAAGGATAGTGAAAGATGTGGATGGAGAGTAAAGGATAAGAATAAATTAGAATATAAAAGTAGAAAGGATAGTGAAAGATGTGGATGGAGAATAAAGGATAAGAATAAATTAAAATAATATAAAAGTAGAAGAAATAAATGAAGTTTGTTGGGATGAAAATAAGGACTGGTGTGGAGAAGTAGAAAGAGGCAAATAAAATTTTAGATAAAAATATTCAGAATAAAAATAATAGAAAAGTGAGAATTAGTAAAAATGTAAAAGATAGGGAGAAAGCATGCACACAATGAATGTGCTATTAAAAACAAAGAAAGTGAAAAAGATGTTAATATTAAATGGGAAAACTATTTTTTTAAAAAAAGAACTTGGATAAAATAGATAATTATAGAGAGAATGAAATTAAATAATAAATTATTGGAGGATATTAATAAAAGTGGAAGAGATGGGAGTAAAAAAATTAGAGAAAAAATTAAAAGGAATGTAGGGGAGAGAGGAATAATATTATTAAATAATGAGGAAAAAGAATGCTCTAGTAAAGGATCAGAGATAATCTTAAATAAGTATGTAATGGTTATAGAAAATATGTTGGATGCGAAGGACAGTCATAACAAACATAAAAACATATGGTTATGATGGTAATGAAAATATTAATTTTACAAAAAATGAATTGAATGATGCATGGAAGATGAAAAGAAGTTTAGATGGAAGGGCAGCATGGTGAGGAATAGGACAAAATTAAATCTATTATCATGATTTAATCAGATGTCACAGAAGAAACTATTTCAGATAGTGGAATAATACAAGAATGAGGCTATTATTTAAAGGAAAGGACCACAGAAAGATAAACAATTATAAACCAATAGCTGTAACATGAGGGTTACATAAAGTTTTTGCATATGTAGTGGCTGGAAGGATGGTAAAATGGATGGAAGAAAATAATATAGTGGGAGAAATGGAAAGAGCATTTAGATCAGACAGACATGAGAAAGTTTATTTGTAGTCACACAACTTATAGATATGAGTAGGAATGCAGGTAGGCAGTTATATATGATTTTTATAGATATAGAGAAGACATATAAGAAATAGATTATGGATAAGTTTAGTAAATTTGGGAATGAATTTGGTGGATCTTATTAAGAGATTGTATGAAAATAATTTCTTATACCTATCAATTAGGAAATATAGAATCAATTAAAAGTAAAAATGGGGGGGGAGGGGAGGGGATTAAGGCAAGGATTGTTGTTATATTTGAGAGTAATAGAAAGACTAGGAAGAGGAGTAGTGATACCATTAATAGATGACAAGGAAGTGCATATATTATGTCTTTTATTTGTTAATATCTTTTTGTACACAGCAAGTAGGTATGATATGGAAGTTATGCTGAAGATATGCGCAAGGGTGTGTGAAAAGATACGCATTACATTTAGTGAAGAAAAATCAAGTGATGACGATAAATGCTGGGGAAAGTAAAGAGAAAGAATTTTTATTCGGGGATATAAAGTTAAATAATTCAACAAAATGAATGTTCCCGATATTTCATCCAATCCAAATAAAAATCAAAAATTGGAAAAAAAAAAAGTTTGTATTTTATTACAATTAAAAAATATTAAAATTCAAATTAATTTTACAATTAGCAAATACAATATAGGATTGGTATTGTTTCAAATTATAGCGAAAAATATTTATTTTATTAGTAACATGGTGGAAGTATTACTTGTAATTAGCAAATAAGGAACATTACGGATATTTTTTTAAAGACACCCAAAAAATTCAAATATAGCAACAGAATGCATGCCTAAACTAATGTAAAGAATGGGCAAAACATGACTGCATAATTCATGCAAAAATCCATTATGATTAGCAAATATTAAAATTAATTTTACAATTAGTATGAGCACAATTAAAAAATTAATAACGTCTAAACTAACTTAAAAATGAAATATTGCAAACACTTTGTTTTTAATGTTTTGACAAATTAACTGATCGTTTATTATTTACCTGAGTAGCAAGCATTCAGAGACTACCCCTAGTTCCAAAAATGTCCTAGATCACTTATCAAACCCATATTGATTTTCTCTACTTCTTTAATTATAGATGTTTGATATCTCAAGTGTTTTTATCATTTATCTCAATTCCACCTATTCACCCCTGCAGAAACTTGGACCAAACCTCCTATTTTACATTTTGACAACCTTCAGTTATCAAGTGTTACAGTGTGTTCAGTTTTTTTTTTTTGCAACATATGGATCTTGATAACAGCTTAATATTAGACAATTATGTTACTAAATAGTAATAAATAAGCAGAGATGTAGTTTGTAACAATTTTTTAGCCCACATTTTATTCATTATGAATGTTTTAATTTAAAATTCAAAAATTTGTCTCCCAGACTGTATAAAGAATTAATCTGCTGAATTTGAACCCAAATTAGCTATGAAAAAATTTTTAACTATTAACTATATTTTTATTTTAGCAAAATAAATGTCTAATGTGCTAGCAGAAAGATTTGATGCAAAATGGCTTCTTAAACAAATCAATTGCAGGAGTCTGATGACATGCCCTCTAGGATCCATTGACTTAATATGGTTGCCCGAGATGGAAAGGATGTCATTAGTGTAAGATTTCCTAGTTTGGACAGTATCTCTGATTGAAGACTTTCTGGCATAGCTTTTTAAAATATACTTCTTTTATCTGTTTGTCCTAGTTCTCAGCAGACAAAGACTTACCTCTACTGACATTTATGATAGAACTTACACATTTGTATTTTACTATTCCAATTTGATTAACAAGCATTAAGCTTTCTACACTCATAACGTTGTCACCATGCACTTCAAATAAATACATTACCAATTACTGCTAATCATTTGTTAATCTACAGATTATCATATGATCTGTATGTAAGTTTTAAACCTCATTTTCATACAATTATAATTTGATTTACAATTATCAAATTTTCTGCACGCACAACTTTACCCCCATCCACTACAGATAAATATATTAATGATCATTATTAATCATTTATTAGACTAGAAGTTATCATATCATTCCTAGCCAGAATTTAAATCCAGTTAAGAATCGCTACATCTGCTCTTTAATTCAACAAAAATACATGGAATAATTCAACTTCACCTTTCTTTTTTCAATGTATACCTTTTTTAGTTGTAAAAAAAACTTCCACTTTACCACATACTCTTGAAGTGAATAAATTCATCTGAAAAAGAAACTTCAAGATGCATTTAATGCTGACCCAATACTCTTCAGTTGTCTCAGAACACAATACTGAGAACTAGCTGAATTACGTGTTTGCACAGATGGGAAGAAAGAAATGACTAATTGTATGTAAACTAAGATAGTAATTTAGTATTAGGGTGTACCAGCTCTATAAAAGAAGTTACTAGAGAAAAAAAAGAATTTATGACCTTTTACTTGATTTACAATTTTTTACCCCATCCTTTGTCAATGCCTAAATACTTTTTCCCATTGTCACTAGTATTATTATGTTAATGTTACAATTATATATATAGTTGATCTGCGAACTATCTTATATTTTGTTCCCATCTTACTTTCATGAGAAATGGTGCATAATAGCTGACCTTTGTAGATAAATAACGATTAGAATATAATACGTATTGTTTATTGAACTATAAATAAATAGTACTTTTCAAAACACACACATATATAACACGTGTTGTTTATATGTATACTATACATATAAATCAAAATTAACATATAAACAAAATCAAAAAAATAATAATATAATAATAATAAATGGAGTGGATCTTTATTTTATTTTACAGAATGCATGTTCACGTGCACCTATTGAAGCAAAAAGAATAAGAAAAAAAAAAAACTAATTCTTACTGTATTTTTATTTTTAAAATAAAGCAAGCTGCAAAATATGGGCAATATTTTTTTTTGTTTAGCTTTATTTTTCATATACAGCAATAGACTAGTCTCGGCTCAGAGAAGCAAAAAATGGCTGCCAAATATTAAAATTTGCAATTTTTATGCTTTTTATTTATTTATTTACATTTTATTTTGAGTAATGTATAATAAAATTGCATAGTTAGATACAGCGTAGTTTGCAACTCCACTATATATATATATGTTTAAACAAATGTTTTCATTGCAAATATGTTAATTTTTTTTCCTGATCATTTTCAAATAGAATTGTCTGCACTCAACTTATCTTGAAAAAAAATCATTTGCAACATTTTCTTCATTATGAAATAAGTCTATGGCAGGTTTATTTAGGTGACAAGATTCTTTACTATAATATCAACAAATCTAATAGAAAATAGTACTATGCTGATGTTTTGCTACAATCACAAATATCTTCATAATCTTTTCCTAAATACAGTGCTTGTGATTGTTTCCAAAACCAGCTAAATGAAATTTCTTTTGCAGAACTTATATAATAAGAAAAATTTAAATGCTATGTAATTAAATAAATAATCGATATGTTGCAGCTTTTTTTCAAGGTGTCACAAGCAGAAGACAAATGTCTTTTCCAAGACAATTTGAGTGCAAACAATGATAGCCCACACCATAACTTATACTCATGAATCTGAAAGATTCTCAATGAAAAAACAAAAAATTGATTCTCTCTCCAAGCTTCCATCATGGAATGAATGCCCATATTAAGTAATAATCTATTTAAGTTATTCACGCAAAAATTTTTGAAGTATTAGCATGTCCGGATCATGAAGGGCAACTTGAAATGTAAAATCATGATTCCTATCTTTGTAGATTGCTTTCAACATTTTTCTGTCTTGAAAACCACTTGAAACATTCTTGCAAAGTCATAGTTTTATTGCCATGCAGTTTCAATTATTTCAAATGTTTCAGTAGCAGTTGCAGACTTTAAACCAAAATTTAATGTTAGTGCAATGTTCTATTGTGAGCTATGGTATGAAATACTGTCATATTTCATGCCATAATTTGAGATCCAGACGAGCTCGCCTTAAAACTTTTGTGGGAATAAATAGCTAAATTATGTTGCTACATAATATGCGCACTGAAAGAGAGATGGCATTTCCAACAGCTTGGCGAGAGAACCAAATATCAGTCATCTTTTTCATTGGGAAACACTATATATTATTAATTAAAACTTCCGTGGTGTACATAAAAGAAAAACGAACAGCGGATAATGTATAACATTAACTTTATTGATAAATCACAACAAAATATCTTTGGGGCAGGGGGAGCAGTATACAAATCTGAGCTCTACAAATAATAAATTATCAAAACATTAATTAGTACTGAACGCAAAGAGGAACTGAACTCCTAAATAAGGAGGGCAAATGGCTCTTACAATCCCATAGTTGTTCCTCTTATTTTCAGCAACAAAAATAGAAAAATATAACGTATACAATATTCAAAAAATAGATAGAAATTTAAGGAATGAATTTCCATTTACAATTTATTAAAATAGAGTATCTTTTTCAAGCAAACTGACAAAACATATCGTATTTGAATGATTTCATGTGCGTTTACAAAGTATTATGCACATTATGTACAACCACATACAGACACAGGTGTTTGAATGCAAACACAGTACCTATACATGTGTGCATGCACACACACATGTATATAACAACCACTAAATGCAAATCAATCAAATAGATTATATATAATTAAAATGCTATTCATGCTACTAATAGTGAACGTACACAATTCCAAACCAGTCTCGTGCTTTAATATCAAAATAATACTTAAAAATAATCATGTGTCTATCCCAGCTTAGTCTAATCCGATAATAGAACTATTTTGTTTTATCAGGCAAAGTCAAGCAACAAAATCAATGATCGTACTTTTTACAATTCCATCAAATCAATTTTATAGCTTCAACACTTTAACAAGATTGGACAATCAATTTTTCCATGAGTACCTTTTCTTGCTATAGAGACTCAAGATTCTGTTTTGTTTAAAATCTATAATCGGTTAAACTGAAGCTAAGTAACACTTTCTATACTATAAATTGTACGAATAGTCATCAATATAAATTTTATATGTATACATGATGTATTAATCAGCCACTATGGAATGAATGCTGATTCCCGATAACATAAGAATGTTCTGCACATCTTAGTTAATAGATAGTGTGTGAAAATTACAAAAACAAAAAAAAGATGTTCCCAAAATTTATATTATTGCTATTTATCTCTTCCACCTCAATGAGTTAGGTTATAATGATTTTGTATCAATTGGTCCGGAAGTACCTGTGAACATCTACAAATAATTTACAGGAACGAATAATATGACAATATTAATAATTGTTTGCCAAATCTTTGTTTTGTCTTCTGAAATGAAGAGTTCCTTTCGAATTTAATGTAGATGTTTACGTTTGAATCAGATGTTTGTGTGTGTACGTGTGTAAAGAAAATGCACACATATTTGTATTCGTTAAATAATTTGAAAATAAAAAACTGATAACCAGTTGCGACTAAAAAAAAAAAAACTAAATAAATAAACGTCATAAACAAATATATATATAATCTATATATCTTCAAGACAGAGGGAATGTCTAAAAAAATAGTGATTTGATAAAATTAACACAAATCTATCGAATAAACAACCGAGATTCAAAGAGCCATTTCTTTTAGCTACTACTTTCAGCAGCGTACAAACAAATTCCAACAAAGATTTAGCAAACAATTTCTGAAAGTAATAATCGAGGATTTAAGCAAACACCAAAATAATACATCTGGTTAACAATCTGCTAAATCTCTGGTGGACGTCATTAGAATGGCAGCAGTAACAGGAATATAAACAACAATAAGCATGCACTAGAGATGTGTGCAGTCTGGTGAACTAGTCAAATCATCTTAGCAGCCGTCAGGTCAAATATGTCCGTGCCCTGCTTGGATGATGTCAGCACAGTCACTGAAATGAATGTAATAAAGTTACTAAGTAGTTATAATGGAGTTGGGAAGGAAAAAAAATCAACAAGTACAGGGACATAAATACGTCAAAATAAGTAGAAACAAAAAATACCTATATTATCTTTTTTTTTTTAAAAAAAAAAGTAAGATGCCTTTTCATGCCTTTTAGAATTATTCTTATCAATGAAAACAACAAAATCTAACTTTTACACAAATATACACTACATATGACAAAATTGTTTATAATGTAACTTACTAAAAATTTTTTCAAAGTTATTTAAATCAGTAAAAACACTCCATTTTAGCAATTTAATCAACTCTAGCTATTACTTTCATAAATCATAGAAAAAAAAAAAACTTCAAAGATATAGAACTAATTTTGAAACTGCTTTCAATCAAACACATAATTAATTAAAATTTATTCTGTTATATTAATACACTTATATTTAAATAAAATAATTAGGAAAAAAAAAAAAATTAGCTTTAAATGGTTGCCAATTTACTAACTTTCAGAATTCAAAAGGCTGAGGAATGGAAGGGGGAGTTTATGATCCATGGTAATATTTTTGATAGCCAGCTTGCTTAGAAATTTTATCTTGATATATTAACATTTCCTAGAAACACATTTAATCTTCATCTACATAATCCAGACAGTACTACAATATTCTCTTTCAAAATGGAAGATTAATTGGAATTGAAACACAGCAAATCTATTTCTCTAATCCAGTTCTGCCCTCTAGTGCAGGTCAGAGTAACATGTAATCTGGGATTAAATGTTTTACTTCTTTTGGAATTGATAAATTATTTCTTACAAAAACTGACACCGAAGAACCTTCTATTAATCTTGTTCTAATCATAAATGCTTAAATACAAATAAAAGCAATTCCTCAGTGCCATTTGTCAAGACTACCCAAATTTCATACTCGATTTAGTAGAATTTTAACAATATTATTAATGTTACTGTTATTATCAAAAAATAAATAAATAAGTAAAATCATTCATTATAAATAAGATTTTTGTTATGGGAACAAATGCTAGTAAAATGTTGCAAGAAAAAGCATTTGCGGAAATGTTTGGGAAAAAAACTTGTTGGTCATGCCATGCTATACAACTTTAATGGTAGCATGAAATTAAGATTACTTTTATTGATGAAGAATCTGCAGAATATGAAATGACATTAGGGGTAAACAATGACTCGGATTTTGTTTGCCATTTTGCAAGTTGGGTTTGGAACAGTTTATAGGCAATTTACAAAAAAGACATCAAAGCATGATAGAGAGAACGCATATAATTGCACTATTTGTATTCAGTTTAAAAGACGATCTGGATATTCTCAACATTTTGAATATAATCGATAAAGATTGGTTTAGTAAGTAATGATCAATACAATTCATATGCCTTAACAGCCTGATGAAAGAAAAATCTTCACTAACATGAAACATGGACAATTGTCAGCTTAGCAACGTAAATTAAAGGTTTTTTAAAAAATAAAATTCTGGACTTGACTGTAGAGGTGCAACATGATCCTCTAAGGCACTTGTACTTAATAAATATTGATTTAACTATTTTCAAATTATTTGGATATAAGAATACTGTTCCAACAAATTTTTGTATGGAAGTGAAATAAGAAACCAAGGTACTGGAGAATTTTTTACAGATGAGCTACAAAACAATCTGAAAATGATAGCAAAGACAGAAGACTAATGAATATATTAAACAATATACTGGATGGAATAGTTTAGAATCTATTATCATAAGAATCTTCATTGTATCATAAGAATCTTCATTGGATTGGACATGAAGTGATAGTAAACTTAAACATGGTTTTTGTAGAGAAAGCAGATCCTGTTTATCTCTAAGATTAAGAATGACTGCTTTCATTAGAAGGATGTAGTTCAAGATTGAACACAATGGATAGCAGCAATTAAGCGACACGTTGAAGTCTTTTTGAAAAAGCCAAACTGTTTGTATTTAGAAATTTCAAAATGTAATTGCAAGACATTATAGAAACAGAGCATATAATATAGATGGGGTATTTCATAAAGCTTCCTTTTGACTTTTTATCCATCTTTACTAAAATTAAAATAAATGCTGATGGATTTGTGATCGCATGGATATTCATAATAGCCTATCCTGTCACCGTTATTCCAATGACGATGAAAGATCATGAGATATGGGAGTATAAACTTGACTTTTCAACAATAAAATTACAGGGAAAAAAATCTAAATGCTGAAATAGCAAAAAATAAAAAATGGTTGTTTTAAAACAAATAAAATAATAGAATGGTTTTTTGCTCAGCAGAAGTTCATAAGAAATTTAAGCATCCGAACTGATAAAAAATGTGATGCAATCTGTGAGTTATCGAGTCCGCCATTCTACAAACTACAAATATAAGTGGATAGAATATTAATGTAACTTTAAACTTTTAAAAAACTTCTCGAACAATGTAATTCAAAATAAATACATACAAAACATATACAGAGGAAGCTTGATTTAATTCTAACAACATGGTACGTTTATCATGTTTTTGACAACTCAGTAGTCATATTCATAGCAATAATATATAAAGAAAAGTTCCAGTATGAAAAATTTGCAATTAAAATATACGACAGGAGATACCAATAAAAAAAGATGAAAGATTTGGAAAGAAAAGATCATGGCTGTATGGAGATATCCTTCTCCAAAATCGTAACTTTGTGATAAAAAATTAGGTTTTACAAATTGAATCTTTTTCGAAGGAGTGTCCATTTGATGAAATCCACCAATCTAAATGTGTTTTCCATTTTTCAAAACAGTCCTGAAACTCTTACAAAGTGATGCCTTTCAATGCAATTCTGTTGTTTTATTCTTCACCTCTTCCAAGTCTGCAAAATGTTTTCCTTTACAGCATTTTTTCATTTGGGAATGAGATTGGGTAAATATGGAAGATCGATAAATGGGTCATGCTGTTTTTGCTTAAAAATTATTTTCCATTCAAGCTTTGTGCGCTGTTGTGGTGAAATCACCATTCCCCATTTGGCCACAAATTGAGACACTTTCATCTTACCATATCATGCAAATGTTTCAAAAATTGCAGGTAAAAGGCCTGACCACAATGAATGAATTCTACATAAATAATGCTGATGGCATCATAAAAAAAATAAAATCGGTGTCTTCTTGACATTAAACTTCACTCACTGAGCTTTCAAGGGATGAGATGAATTTGAATTCTTCCATTCATTCCACTCATAAACTGGTGTTTTTCCCAAAGCAGCTTACTTATAAACTGTTTTAAGCAAATTAAACTTCACGTTCCAACTTCTCAGCCATCACAAAAATTGACAAATAAGAGAGGTAAATTAACAAAAAAATTTACTACATGCCACCACGACTTGACTCGATGATGCCAGTCAGCACTGATGCAGAAGGATCCCTGCAAAAGACAATCTAGTGGCAGAAGCATGTACTACTATGGGTCTGTACAACAAAGAATGATTCAGATTTTTACAAAATTTGATAATAGCTGCTTAACTCAGAGAAGATAAAAACAAATATTTTTTAAAAAAGGAAAGAATATGTAGAAAATATACATTCTACAAACGTAAACACTGACAAGAAAATCAGAAGTTATATATTGTTCAATGTCTCAAAAGCAATAAAGTTGACTTTATTGCCAGCAAATCATTGTATGTGAGAAAGTTCGATTTGAGAAACTGAGCACTAAATAGAATCATTTCCTATGATAGTCTATTAAGTAGTCACTTGTTTACATTTAATAAAATAATCTTTTTTGCATTTTTAAACTCACAACCTCTTTTTATCTGTTTTTTCTTATAATTTTAACTGTTTGTTAATCTTCAATTAATTGACAAATGTATATATTAACATTTAGACATATACACACAACTTTCTATCTACACAGAAAAAATTACAGTGTGTCCCAATGAACAGACAATTGGTTCTCTCTCCAAGCTATCTGCAATTCCATATCTGAATTAATGCCCATTACGTAGCAATGTAATTTAACTATTTACAATAAATTTTATAAGACGTGTGTCTGCATCATGAGTTACAACATCAATTGTGACAGTGTGTTTCATGCTTTAATCCATGGCGGACTTTGTTTTAAATTAGACAAAACTGCTGTTGAAATGATTCAAATTGTGTTTCACAGTGAAGCCATGAGACATAAGAATTTTCTCCAAGTGGCTTGTGAGATTTTGTAACGAAAGGGAGAACACTGAAGACAACATATGAAACAAACTCATATTTCAAATCATCTCATAATTCAGGCACATTAGTGCCTTAAAATTTTTGTGGTGAATAACTAATCAGTCATTACATAATACAGGCATCGATTGAGAGATGGCGCTGCAGGCAACTTGAAGAGAAATTAGTCACTTTTCATTAGGACACTGTCTACAATTTATTTCCTTCTTTGTCTATGATTAAAATACGATTATATTATGTCCCTCTCTGAATATGTAAGTACTCTTATGCCCATATTTCTATTTCACACCTGCATACATTATATACAGCATATAATCTTTTTAAACTTAATAAAAATTATAATTAATCAGCATATCAAACAGTATATTATTAACAATTCATACATACATACATATATATATGTATGAATGCATTGAAGAACATAGATTTTTTTTTTTTTTGTTAAAATATATACAATAATATATCTATTCATACAACACATGTATTTTGAATTTTTCTATGAATATTTTGCTTATTGTTAATAATTTATAATTCTTAATTTATTGCTTTAACTTAAATTTTTTTATTATTGGTATTAAATCTATCATTTCATTTTACTTCTATTTGTTTTCTTTTTAACTAGTATTTATAATGTTATAATGAAAGTTCTCTTGATGTAGTATAGTTTCTCAGTATATGTAACTTCTGTTAGCTATTTTTAATTTACATATATATATATATATTGTATTTGCATAACTGTACAACCATAACATCTATTTTTTTCTACCTCACTTATTAAAATTCCTCCATTACTTTCTCCACCATTTAATTTCTGTTATTTTGAACCAGCGGTCCCCAACCTTTTTGCATTTAAGAGCACATTCTATAATACCGGCCAGGTGGCGGGCACCATTTATTTTTTTCAATGTAAATTTATAGTTGGATATTGTTAATAATAGACTTTTATAGTATGCCCTACAA
Organism: Epiperipatus broadwayi; assembly: GCA_028023455.1. Lineage (NCBI taxonomy): Eukaryota > Metazoa > Onychophora > Udeonychophora > Euonychophora > Peripatidae > Epiperipatus > Epiperipatus broadwayi. Next base: position 131,139 of record JAQFVV010006795.1, on the reverse strand, counting down.
TTTGATTACAATATAATACAATAATTTATAAGAAATCTTAAAAATTAAATTTATTTGTATCAGATAATTTTTTATCATGTTCGGATAGTGGCGGGCACATGAAAAATGAACTGCGGGCGCCATGGTGCCCGCGGCATAGGGTTGGGGACCCCTGAGTTTACCATTATATTTTCCCTTATTAGGTATATTCCATAATTACATCATCTCTTTTTTATTAAAACTGTTATGCTTTAAGTAAAGGTTCAACATTTTTTAACTATACCTTTACATGTCACACAACAAATTTAAATCTTTGCTTCACTTCATACACACAAATATAGTCATCTAAAAATAATATTTATGTAATTATTAATTTCAGAAATTGATTTCTATATTAAAAGAACTTTTTAAAAATTTCTTCTCACCCTATTCCTGGTAAATTGTATTTTAATTTCAGCAGTCAAATGTCCTGTGTTGTTTGTATATTTTCAAGGGTTTTTTAAAAATATCGTGTTAATGGTGCTTTAATTTTGCTTTATTAATTTTTTTATTTCTATTATTTCTTTCCTGATTGTATCTTTTATACTTTATTTCATAAACTCCATTTATATTATCTTTGTTGGTTTTATTTTCATTTAAGTATTATGCCTTGTCTTTTTTTTAAATATTTTTATGGTTATCTTGTTTATAGTATCATTTATTTTATTAATGATATTATTTATCTTTACTTTTTTTTCTATTTTTTTTTTTCAATAGAATAATTGTTACTTATAAATTTTCCATATTTGAGGAATAATTTATAATTCTATATATTTTTATATTTAAATACCAATTTGTAAATACATCCAACATTGTTTTATTTATATATAGTGACGTTTTTGAATTTATAAATTAATATGTCTCAAAAACAGACTTTGTTATGCATTTCTTTTGCTATAGTAATTTTTCATTGATTTTATTTTTTGTGAAAGAAAATAACAGAAGAATTTACAAATACAAATTAAAAATAATATTAAAAAAATCAATCAATTGTTCACCTCATTCCATACTATTTATCAACTCAACATATAGTATATTTGCTTTTAATTCTTTAGTAATTAATTCAAAAGACTCTTTATGAATTTCTACTTCTTTATGAAGCAATTTACTATGTGGAATAATTTTTTCAACAGATAACTGGGTTTCTTTACTAGTTACTTCAATAAAACTCATCTTTTCTTAAATCATCATCTGCCAACTTAATAAATGATACATCATCATTTACATCTTTATCAACTAATTTAACAGAATCTTTATTTTCTTCTGCCAAATTACTACATAAATCAGCATCACTATCAAATACTTTAACATCTTGGTTAATTACTTTAACAGATGACTTATCATTTTCGACACTTTTATTATATGATTCAGCTAATTTCCATATCTCTTCCTCTAAAAACCCTATCATCTTTTCGAAATATCTATCAATTATTTGTTCTCTCTTCTCAAATATATGATCCATAGATTCAAATATACTATCCGTGTTTTTATCAACAGTCATTTCATTCCCTTTTGAGGATTATCAACAACTAATTCAGAAGTTATCAATTTCTCCTCAAGAGTATCACCTTTAATAATAGAATCAGACATTTCTGTCTTTAAATTCTTATACTCATTTTAAAATAATATCTAGTATCCATAAAATATTCTCATCAAAGAATTTCCTACCAGCTTTTTCATTTTCCACCTAACCAATATTCATAATAAACAATAGGACATTACTACTTTAATATCTTATACTACTTAATATTAACTTACTATTATAACTATAAATAATTTTCTAAAATCTTTTATATGCGTTATAACATTGATCTTCACCTACATGATCCAACTGATTAATTGCACATAATAGAATACATTCAGAATATATTTTAAAATATTTTTGTAATTGACATAGTCATATTATAAAATGATTATTAGCCACGTTGGCAATGAATTAAAAATTACTAATATACTGTACAATAAAACCAAATATTTCAAAAAGAATTCAAAACATCCTTCTATCATATGTCAGATATTTTAATACTTATATTAAAAAATATAATTGATGCTTATATGTTGTCTATAGATATAATAATTATTAATGCTGATTAATTCTAATTTTTTATTTAATTTATGCACTGAAAAATTATTGATTTTACTTTATAAATATGTACACAGGAGTACTAGCGCTCAAATGAGTACAATATATTTCTCTATATTTAATAAATAAACAAGTTTTTTCTATATAGATAGAAAGGTATGCATAGATATAATATCAATATATAAAACTAATGTAATAATAAATTGGCCAAAACATTTCTAATATTGGCAAAAAAAACTGAATGCACTTTGGGTTTGGAAAACTGGATTCATTGCACTTGTGGGTTGGCTAGGTATGCTGTGGTATTTAACGATCAAGAATTATTACTTCATCAATAAATATCACAGTACCTTATCAATAAATACTGCAGCATATCTAGTCAATCTGAATGCTGGTTTTCCAAACCGAAAGAGCACTTAGCTATACTTAATAAAGGAATAAAATAAATATAATACACCTTTTCTTTTGCCAACGTTAGAAATGTGAACAAAAAGGATATAATAATACATTTGTCAATCATAGTTCTGATAAAGACTGCCAGACACAATAACAATAAAAAATATTGTTAATTTAAAAGAGCAAGAAAGAATAATCATTTTATTAGATACCATTATTTCTTTAAAATTGGAAAGGACATCCGGAATCAGGAAGGATTTATAAATGTTAATAACTAGCAAACTCTCAGTGTGGGCAGCAGGTGCCTTTGTTTACTTTGAAGACTTCAAACGAATCTTGTAACTGTTTCATCATACCTAATCTGGATTCTCTTCAATTGGGATCATTCTGCTTAAGGTTTCATTTAGAGATGATTTCCTATTTCTATGTCTCTGACAACATCCAGTTTAATTCTTTGAAATGACAGGTTCTAATACTTTTTGCATAGCATCCATTATATCTATATTTTTCCACAAACACACTATCTTATTCTTCACTTTACCTGTAATTAGTAATTTTGAAATAAATATGACATTACCACAACTGGAAAAAACATTCGACATGAATGCCGACTGAAAACCAAGCACTTTGTTTATTCAATAAAGCATGGGGATCTACAAGCGATAAAAATGTTTAAGAGATGATCCAATGGTACTGAGATATAAAAAATAAATTAGTTGGAGTGAGACGCACCAGTTCATTTGGAGGGATACCATAAGTGCTATTTTAAGCACTGCGACATTATGTTTCAAACAGTTATTAAAAGATAAAGTGTAAAAATATACAGATTGGTAACAAAGAAAAAAGATATTAAAAATTCTTTTGTTTACTATTTCATATACTTATGATGAAAGTTTAAAATCTTGGTTGTTTTCCAGAAAGTTAATAAATGCTAACAATAAAATTATTAGAAAGCACATACAAATCTCCCTGTAATTAAAACAGGCAAAACTCTCCATACATAGTGCCACTCAGTGCAAGCCAGAGTAATCAATGAAATGCCAGAAGACTTGGGCATAAAATCCCTATCTAGTGCCTACTCATCCAATATTCCCAGACTAGTTTCTAGCTTGTGGCTCTGGCATCCATTGATTACTCTGGCTTGCACTGAGTGGCACTAATGTATGGAGAGTTTTGCCTGTTTTAATAACAGTTATGAGCAAGCATAAGAAATGGTGATCATGTAATGAAAATCTCCTTGTACAGTCATCAAATTGGTTAGCTGTCCACTCCAGGTATTGGACTTTAAAGTCAGTAATAAAATTATATTAAGATGCATCCTATTATCTTTCCCATTCAGATGAACTGATGACAATAAGAGATGTGACTTTGAGAATTGTTTTTTTTTCTATATTCTTAGCTAGAAAAAGTATGGTTTCAATAAATCAGGGGTTAGCAACCCCAGGCCCATGAGCCACATCTAGTCTGTGAGATTTCTGTCAGGCCCGTCAGCTTAACAACTGGACATCAATTATCTAAAGATTAAGCGAATAAACATCACATGATTACCATTTCTTATGCTTGCTTATAACTGTTATTAAAACAGGCAAAACTCACTATACAGTAATTAACTGTCTGGAGATTAGATAACTAACAGCCAATGGTTAGATATCAGTGTACCGGCAAATGTTTAATAAAAATGTATTCACAATTGTTAAATCTCATCACATTACTGTATCTTTAGATACATGTTTTCATTGTTTATTTCTCCATACTGATTTTTTTTTCTCTCGTTTCTTTCCAGAAGTTCTTTTTTTTCTGAGCAAAAACAAACTCATGGATATTAAGAAAAGAAAGATCTTGAGTGTCGAAATTTTAATGAAGGTTGGAAACTTAGCTATTTTTTTCATTGAGCATCTTTGCGAGATGTATTTGTTTGATTTCTCAAGATACCACTGCCGTGAAAAAAGTTTCAAATATTAAATAACATTATGAACCTCGTCATAATAATTTCACTGGAAAAACACGAGATGTACACAGCTGAGAAATAATTTAACAAAAGCAGTCATTCTTTTTCACAAGAAAAATTGAAGAAATTGGCCAAAACACTCGTGCTAGCTAGAGAAGTCAAAACTAATTGCAGAAAAGTTGAAACCTTTTACTGATGGAGAATTCTTCAAAGAACATAAGTTGAAGGTAGTGAAAGTTGTTTGTCCAGAAAAATAAGGAATTATTTTCTGCTATAAGCTTATCAGCAAGAACTGTGACAAGACAAATTGAAGAACTGGCAGGAAATGTCAGAAGTGTCTTAAAGGGAAATTTAACAAATCTGGAGATTATTCCGTTGATATTGATATGAAGGATATTTGCCAACGTGCAGTATTTGTGAGGGATGTAACACTGACATTTGATATTGGGGATGAATTTGTACGTGATTCCTACGAAGGACACTAGCATTGAAGATATTTTGGGAGGAATTATAAAATCTACTTCCGAAATAAATCTAGATTTAAAGCTTATTGGAGTAATCACAGATGGAGCACCAGTGATGATTGGTGAGAAAAAGGGGTTTGTTTCATTGCTTCAAGAACACATTGATATTGATCACAAACTAATAAAACTTCACTGCAGGATGCATAATATGCAAAGTCATTGAATTTTAAGGTTATCATGGTAGTGGTTGTAAAAACATTGAATTTTATACTTTCAAGAGGGCTAAATCACCGTCAGCTTCAAGAATTGAAGCAGAGTATGGCGACCTTATCTATTTTTTCAACTGTTTGATGGTTTAGCTGAGGAAAAATGCTGGAATGAGTAAATGCATTGAGATGTTTTTAGAGAGCAAAGACAAAGATAATTCTTGCTTTCAGGGTCCACAGTGGATGGTCAGGTGATCATTTATGGTAGACATCACGATCCATATGAACAATTTGAATCTTGAACTTCAAGGAAGGAACAAGCTTATATTTGAAATGTTTGCTCAAACTACTGTTTTTGAAAGAAAACGTCGACTGTGAGAATCACAACTTCAGACAGATATCTCCTTTTCCAAATCTTCAAAATTACAAGAAAAATATAATACCAGACATTTTTGTGAGTTCTAGTTAGGATTTGAGAAGTGGGTTTTCCTCCCATTTTGTGGACTGCCGGTAATATAAAAAACTATATTATTTGGTTCTCTTTATGAAGTTGGTATGGAACAAGTAGCAGAAAAATATCAGTTGGAGTTAATCAACTTACAATATGATGAAATTTTGAAATCAAAATTTCACTTAGAGTTCACTGCTAACTTCTAGAAGAAAGATGTATTGCCAAGTGGAATATATAAAAACATCTTGAATAATGCAAAAATGACAGTATCATTGTTTGCAAGTACATATGCTTGTGAACAACTTTTTTTCAAAAATGGAATATTTTAAAAGTCATTTAAGAACAAGTTGCGTGACGATCACCTGAAGAATGTTTTGCCTCTGGCATCAACAAACTCTCTTCTGATCTTGAGAGGTTAGCAAACAATAAGCAGAAACAAGTGTCACATTAATTAATTTGCCATTTCTAATTGTATTTTGTTTATAGTAAGGAATTTGCAATTTTTTTGTTGTGTTTGCAGTAAGTAATTTTTTACTATTATTCCTACAATAAAATTTTTAAATAAAATTACATTGATTTCCTTGTTTTCTTTAAATATCAGACCAAGACAGCTTTCCGGTCAGAGCAGTCGAAGGTCGAGATGATTTATTTGTAGTACATTTGATATCATTGCCCTCCTTCAAGACAAAGCATAGCAGTCTGGCCCTCTCTCTCCAAAAGGGTGCCGACCGCTGGTATAAATAGTCTATTAAAACTGTTTTGAAGCAGACAAAATACAACATTAAAATTGAATAGCCTACCACTTTGTAATCACTCCAATATATAACCTAAAGTAAACATGCTATACTGTATACAAAGGAACCAGTACAATTTTGTTAACAAATAATTTTAATATTTCCACCAGGACAAAATTAATACCTTCCATAATCAATAAATATTAATGAAAGCATGGATCTGAAAACCAATAAGAATATCCCTTTCTAAATTATATTTCCATTTCATATGGAGAATTTTTAATTTAATGTTTATATATAATAATGTGTTCATAAATTATGGCATCAGCTCTCATGTGGTCAGAAAGAATTTAAATATGCAATTTATCGTTTGACTGGTCACATCAAACTATATCGATAACATAATTTATATGCACAACAGAAATAATATCTTTAGATAATACAAAGGTAACCGGATTCTTCTGATTATTAATTATATGATCAGCTGTTCTACGGTTCATTTAATTTGAAAATATCTCTTTTTTCACTGTCTTGATTGGAAGTTGATAACAAATCAAGTGCTTTCTCAACACTGCACTTAGAACTTGCAAGTCCCATTTGAGCAATATATATCCCATTATATGATAATTCTATGATAAATACTGTTTGCCATATAATTTTTGTTTATTAGCTTGGCATATTAAGGTATATCACACACTAATGTGCATGCCATTGAAGAAAGCTGCCAAAAGATAGTAATGTAAATAAATGCAAGAAGCCAAAGGTTTGTAATAGGTGAGAACAACGTAGCAGTGAACTCATCAAGATGTGCTAAAAATCGATGCAAAATCAAAAAAAATAAAAAAATACTAATAATAACAAGTGCCCCCATCTAATCAGAATATAAACGATTGAACAAATCTTGATTTAGAGGTTTAAGATGCTCAAAAGTTTCTTGATCATAAACCCACCATGAAATTATCGGTACACAAATAAAAGAATTGTTTAAAAATCTGTTCAGAATCTAAATTAATGTTTATTCATCATTATGGGCTACACTTATCTTGATCTAAATCAAGTGCACTCGGCTCTGAGATTCATAACATCTGTGCAAAGAATACCAAAAAATTCTGAACAGAAACATTGCGCATGCAAACTAAACACATGACAAAACCCACCACAGAAGTTAAATAAAAATTATAAAGAGACCCAACTCAAGTAACTACGTCTGCGTTATTCAGCTTAAAGTTAAAATCTAATGATAGCAATTATAAAGTGTGTTGATAAACAATGACTCTGATGAATTCACATACATGTGCAAATAAGATAGAACTTTTGCTTTACAATAAATTAATCTTGCCAACAATACACTTGGAATCTCACAGTTTACAATATATTTTTATCACAGTACATACGAAGTTATCATCAATTAATAATGCCTACGATACTCAATGTGGACAAAATGTTCAATCTATTACAATGTAAACAGAAATCATTAAAAACTTCAAAATTACTGGAATAAATAAACTATTTTTTCAAAAATGAAACATTTAACATGAAAGATATAACCCCAATTCCCTTATAGTAAATTGAATTTAATTAAAGAAAACAACAATTAATTTTGATACTTTCCGATTTTGTCCCATGCCACCACTTGAGGGCATTTACTTCCAATAGTCAGAGATAATTATACAATTGCAGGGATTAATGTTTAATGAAAGTAAATAAACCATATAGTTGTGACTTGTAAATTTTAAAATTTATTGTATAAAAATAAGACAAAATAATACACTATGGCAAATCAGAATGCATTTCACAAATACATGATTATTTGCTTGCTAAAATCAAAAGCTCCATTGATTGCCTTTTTATGCTCAAGATGGTGACAATTTGTATTCTACCGGCCACAGAACGCGAGGCAATAGAATTTTTCCAAAGAAACTATATCATGCCCTCTCAAAAGGTCTGTGCCAATAACCAAGATATGAAATTGAACTTTGCCCGAATCCTGGAATGACGATATAATTTAAAAGTCTGCCATCATGTAACATTATGTAAAGACACATGGTTTGAAAGCTCTAAAATAACGTTTTTAATAGCCATCCAATTTATTTATTATTGGAGTAGAGATACTATGACAATTGAATGTATAAAACATGAATTCAAAGACACCATCGTTTCTTGGAATAGTTACCTAAGAGAAGTGTGCAAAGAAAGTTTATTGATTCGGCTATCATGCAAAATTGGAGGACCTGAAAAAAATGTAGAAGTCGATGAAAGTCTCTTTACAAAATGAAAGAACCAACAACGGAGAATACTTCCACAAGAGTGGTTAATCAGTGGTTTATTGTCACTGTTCCACGTCAGACAGTGTCCATTCTAATTGATGCCATTCAACAAAATATAGCACAAGGATCAATAATTTATTCTGATTGTTAGAAGGCCTATACAACTGATGAATTAAGAAATGCAGAGTTTGAACATTTTAAAGTTAATCATAGTTATAAATTTTGTGGATCCTTCTACTGGGGTGCATACCCAAAACATAGAAAGACTTTGGGGACTAGTTAAATGGCGTAGTAAAAGACAGAGGGAAACCGCTCACAAACACATGGATTCCTATTTAGCTGAGTTCATGTGGTGGCGATTGCACCAAGATTTATTTGTCACAATTTTAGAAAGCCATTAGCAAAGTGTAACAAATTTTTATAACTTTCATTTTTTTTTTACTTTAATTAAACATTAGAATACAAAATTGTTTGTCTTTTTTACTTTCACTTTCATTAAATACTCCCAATTACGCTACATACTATCAATTTGTTAGTATTTACGTATTTTTTTTTTTTTTATTCTTTGATTAAATACCAAATTATTGTTTATTTCAGTATTTTTTACTTCGACTGTCATCAAACATTAGTCCCTGCAACTGTATAATTATCTCCCGACTATTGGAAATAACTGCCCTCAAGTGGTGGCATGGGGCAAAATTGGAAAGTACCTTAATTTTTAAAGAATAGACCTGAATGATCATTGAGGCTTCCAATAATCTTAATCAAGACCTACCATAAAACCAATAATGATTTATATAGTTAAAGTTAGTCAACAGAAAAAGATTTAAAAATCTTTCCTAGTGCCATGTTTACACTGAGTTAAAAGGACTTAATAAATATAATCAAACAGAATGGGAAACATCAAGAGCACATAATGCTTCCTGAAAACACTGAATCTATAATGCTAATATTTATATAACTAGACCAATGTTTTAACAGAGTTATGCACCTTTGATTAAAAACAATATTCACAAGACCGTGTGAAAAATATGTTGAGTATTAAACCTCTCGTTCTTTAAGATAAAATATAACACCACAGAAGACATAATAGCATCACAGGTTCTGGATAAAACAGGCAAAACTAACTATACGTATTGCCACACACAGCAAGCTAGAGTAATCAATGGATGCCAGAAGGTTTGTGCATAAAATCCCCATCTAGCCTGTTTTAATAACAGTTATAAGCAAGCATAAGAAATGGTGATCATGTGAGGTTCTGGATAACCAATATAGATTACATTCTCACAGAGATATCTTTGTCTTTCATTTTAATTATAAACCTCAATTAATACATATGCTCTTGAATTATCATATCCCATCATGTCATATTTATGATAAACTTGAAAACATAGCTTCTTATGATGTAGGTTCCATTGAAATGGCAAACCAATATTATACCATAGTTTCATTATTAATACGCACTGTTTCCAAGAATCGGCATTTCCACCTGTCATTCTTTGCAATGAAAGGAAACTGTTTTATAGATTTAATTGTACTCAGCTTCAAAATCAGATACAAATGATGGTACTAAGACAGACAACAAACAATAATATGCGAAACAAAATGTTCATTAGAAACCAGAAGCTCTTTTAACATTGCATAAATTTATGGACTGTTGGCCACACCTTACAGATACAACTGAGGACAATGAGGTACTTTTTTAACAATTAAGCATAAAAAAAAATTGGTGTATTTTCTTTTTGTATGAATTGAAGACAGCAATAGATAGATTAAAAGAAAAGCAAGAAAACTAGATATGGCAGCTGAAATAGTAGTAGATATGGTCAGCATGCAAAAATTTATTTAAAAGGTTTTAATACAATTATTATAGTTGAAAATAAGATTCAGATGAATGGAAAGTTTAGAATTAGATTGCAATATAAAAGGGAAACAATTTTAGACTGTTATTTAGTTATAGACCAGTAGCAATAATTAGATGAAAGAAAGTAAAATCTTGAGGGAGATTCAGTACGGACTTCATACAGGGAGGATAGACGATAATTTTATTATATCTCAGTTAACCAAAATATCTCAAAGGAAAATAGATCATTTATTGCATTTTTGGATATAAAAAATGGCTTATATTAATGGTTAGGAATATATTGTGAAGAAATCTTAAAAATAGGGGAATAGATTTAGAGTTAAGAGTGTCTTTATAGTGATAAGTTTTATACATACCAATTGGGACATATAGATTCAATTGAAGTTAAATGTAAAATCACATTGAAGCAGAGATGTTTATTATTCTCATTATTAATTTTGCTTTTAAATGAAATGGAGGTCAATATAGAAGAATTAGGGTAGGGACAAGAATTTCTATAATCAGAATTAGAAGAACATTTAATTCATTAACTCTTCTTTTTTTATGGATTTTTTGCATACAGTATAGAAGATTAATAATTATTATCAGAGAAGGGCGGAAAGGCAGGCAGAAGCATGAAAATTAATTTCAATAAAAAAAATCTAAGATTTTAATATAAAATGATAAGGATTAAACTGAAGGACAGAAAATAAAGAGATATTTATCTTTAAAAAAGAGATACTTTGTGAAATGGAAAAGGAATTATACAGATACTTAGGAGGAACAGAGTTGAGAAAAGAAAAAAAAGAATAGAATTGATTTAAAATCTGGCATGTTTTTCATATAATATAAAATATGTAGAATTATTTGGAAAAGAGCGATGCTTTAATATTTGGAAATAATGAGCGCATTGGAAAGGGAACTCAGAAATTTTATAATAAAATGTATAAAGAAAAAGTAAATAGATATGCTTTGGGTGTCGCACTGTGGACAGAAAATGAAGCTATTCAATGGGAAGTGGAGGGGGGCTTTGATTTTAGTAAGGAAAATTTAAAAAGTTAGTTAAGGTAGCAATATATGACTGAAAATAAATTGGTTAACTATAGTGTTTAATTGGATTATGTGGAAAAAAATCCAAACATGTTGGGCAAAAAAGAATTTTATAGTATGCAAAGTTAACAGATCAAACAATTTATTTCGGTTTATATATATAAAAAATAGGATAAATATATAGAGAATATATTAAAATACTTAATTAGAAGGGATGGGAAAAGAATACAGATGATAAATTAGCTAGATAAAAAGAAGTACAGTTATGGAAAATGAATAAAAAAAATAGTTTGAATAGTTATATAAGAATAAAAACTGTGTAATATGTAAGGATACCATTAGACATAGTTTATTATTATTTGATGGAAGGACTAAGTTTTATGTACTACAGAAAAAAGACAAAAACAGAATAAAGATATGAATTATTCATAACTATAATATATGTGGGAATGAGAGATCGACAATATATGTCAAATGCTTTTGAGTATAGGATACTGAAGAAGATAAAGATAATTTGTATAAAGATTATAAATAATTTTAAAATAAAAGAGGAAAAAAAAATATGATTTAAAATGAAAACAAGGAATGTGAAAATAAAAAAGTATTTATTAATATCGGATAAGAAATGAAGAAGTTATGTAATAAAAAATGAGTTTAGCTTATAAAAGCTTCCAAGGGAATTTTGGCTAACAGTTTCTTGGCTTAAGCCAACGCATGGAAATTTTTTACTCTGTCTAAAGAGAAATCATTTTATAGTCCATTAAAAAAAATCCATAACAATTATTAAATATCATATCTTTTTTTCTCTTTTCAATTCAAAAAAGATTTAAGATAATGATTCATTTCTGACACAATCTAGGAGTAGATTCTAAATCCATTCTGATATTTCATGGGGTATTATCCAAAACGACTAGTAGTTTATCAGGCGATAAGATTTTCACTACTAATAATCACCTGCTACAGTAAAGTCATTCATAATGCACAGAATACTGTGAAAAGACTTTTGAATTAAATGACTCATCGATGAAGTCCTTACCGATGTTATGGACAAAGTCCTCATCGTGAAAAATGCTCAATGTTATCAGCATCATCAGTTTATTTTCAGATAATTGAATGTTTAGATAATCAGCAAATCATGTGATGTTTGAATACCAGAAGTGACAAACTGTGCATTGATCTAAAAACATTAATTTTTCCAAGACCACAACTCTAACACAGCATAGGACAAAGCTTTCCTTTGAAAAGGTAGAGAGCAGATCAAAATGTCGAGAAATTGCAGGTTCGAAGTATGAAAATAGATACCCAAGATCTTGATATATCAATAAAAGACAATGGGTTGTCACAAATTAAAATATTACAAGTGCAGTTATCTAGATTTAAAGATCATACGATGAATCTGAAGTACAATTTCTAACCTAAACATGGACTGCCGGAACCTTTCCTCCAAAAAGCGAGTGATGGATGGATATCACACCCAAATAGGCAATGCAATCTTGCACACCCACTAAGCATATTTCTTGGCAGCAATTGTTTTTGCTACTTGATGGCCTTGCATACAGTGTCAAGGAACCAATCGGCTAAACAAAGGATGTTTCATTTAATAAAATTGATTATATCTTCCAATTTACAAGGAAAACATTACGGAGAAAATTCTAGTGTGGAGTTTATTCTATCAAACTAAGAAGCTGAATCTCTCTTTGTTACCTCTTTCTCGTGCAATCATAAATATATTTTTATTCCTAAGAGTGTCCTGGGTGGTTCAGTTCGATTTTAGAGCAGTAGAATCTGGAATTCAAAGTTTATAGATTGTGTTCCAACTTTGTCCACCTCAATGCTAAAAATTCTTGAATTCCAGAACAATAAATAACTCACTTATTACTATTCCTAAGACTTTTAATTAGAACCATAGTTAACCACAAGACATAAGTTTTGACCTTTAACTTAAAAAATATTCAGTTTATTTCAAGAATCAATAAAGATTCATTAGTAGTTAAGACTATGTATTTTCTAAACACCATATCAAAGTTCATTTGCTTCCCCCCTCCCTACAACGATATTGTTTTATTCTAGAAATTATTGGCCATACAAATTAATTTCATGATATAAAAATGTATTTATTTTTACCTTCATTTAATATTAATCTTAGCATTACCCATTATTAGCAAAAAATTAGGAAAATTATCAAGAATTACTAATCTCAACAAGGAGCAGAGTAAACTATACTCATCAAGTGACAAATCAAAACAATTTGAATAGAACAAAAGAGTTCTTATCCAAACAAGATATTAAAAAAAACTAAGTTCTATGCAAGAAAGGCATGAATTTGCATTTCTACATATAAAACATATACACAGAGAATATTTCCTAAGTTATCTTTTAAATTCTAATAATACAGCATGCAACCTCATGCCTGATAGACTAAATATTGTTTGTTTGCAACTAATGTCAATTTCTAGTCTTTTCTATTTTCAACAGTTTTGTCCACTGTCATATTTCAAGCATTTCAGAATTCAAAAGCCTTTAACAGTCTGCTCAATGCAAAACATTTTACCCTAAAGTTTACCTTACCTTAACTACTTACCTCTGAATTTTCAATTCGCAAACGCTTCCGACCTCTTTCTCCCTCATTGTATGGGTCAGCAATCATGACGCGCACTTGCTGTCCACATATGTACTCATTGTGAAGTGTGTCAACAGCATCGAGTGCAGAATCTCGACTGGCAAATTTCGCATAGCCATAATTTTTACCAAGAAGATAAGTAAAATCAATTAGACTGCCAAAGCGAGACAAACAATCTTGAATAGCATATTCTGGAGCTGGGGGATTTGTACAAACAATAAATAATCTTTCTTCTGCTTGTGCTCCTATAGGCGCTGGAGGTCGAGGGGAAGGTAGTCTCACGGAGCAGTAGCTTGGATTGTTAGTGTCCAGTGAATTGCGGCCAGGTTTATCTACAAGAGCTGCTTTCTGAATTAAACTGGTTGTCTGTGCAAGTGTTTGGGCAATAGTGGCAAGATTGGCGAGATTACTCTGCAGTTCTCCTAATGATGGATTTACGTTTCCACTTGAACCCAATGGTGGAGGAGAATATTGTCTGTGATACACATCACTAAAAAGAAAGAAAATCAAAGTGAAAAGAGTACATAAGACATGGAAAACATACATATTACCATAAATCAATAATCATCAATAAAAGACTAAATTCGTAAGTACCTCTCTTCTACTTTTATTTACTTTTTTTATAATTTCTCGAGTCTATTTATACATAATTTATCCATTCCTACACAAATATCTAATTCAGTTATTTATATAGTATTCAATAAATATATTAATTATTTACGATACCTTATTGCTTTTAACCTCATGTAATCAAAGTTTTCTCTAAATCCTCATTTCAAATATTTCTAATTGTTTTAATAATTTCTACACAACATACAGCTTTAAGTATAATGAAATTATATTATACAAAACTATGCCCATTTTATTAATAAAAGAAAATATAGAAAACTCTATAAAAATAAATAAATAACGGAATTACTTGAAGTTTTATACTATTGACAAAAATAGTTATTTAATTTGGAAATTATTTAAAAATTTTATTAACTTAGTTATTATGTACTTAACACAATATACATATCGTGATAGTAAACTAATAAAATAAAATAAAAAAAACAATTTCTGGATCCTAAATATATAAACACATAATGCCTCTTCTCAAAGTTTATAAATAATTTTAATTAGAAACACAGCATATAAAATAGCAAAAAAATTTTTTCCATCTCTGAAAGGGTACACAATGTGTTCTAATTACTGATATCTCATTGGAAAAGCGATAGGTTAATTCAGTTTAAAAAAAAGCAAGGAATAAAAATTGTTTTAACAAATTATAATAGTCAAAGCTGATAATTTACGATGAGAACAAATACTCTAAAAACTAATCCGCAAATCTAAATCTAGAGAGACGGAAAATCGTGTAATACTTTTTTTGAAAACAAAAACCTAATTAAAAATAAAAACTAATCTAAGATATTAAAATAATGTGATAAAAATTTGAATTAAAAAAAAAAAGAAAAGAAATCTCACTAATTTAATCTCTCAGAGCGGTGGCGTTCAATCTGACGATCCATCATTCGATTACAATATTAATTTTATAACTAATGAAGAAAGTAGATGTGATAGCTTTTAAATTTCTTGCAGCTTTATATTACAAATAAGAAATTTTAATTTCATTTCAATTATGAACGTTTATTTTTTTCTTTTGCTAAAATAAATTTCTAGAACATAGATTGAAACTTGTAATTAAAAATAGTTTACATATCAACGGTCAAATGCTGTTCTAAAGATCTCAACTGATATTCATGTATATTAATCATTCATTTGGAAAACAAATTTTATGACTTTAAAGACTTTCCTGTCAATCCAATAAAAAAAAAATATATAGACAGTAATAATTTTACATTAACTTTAAAAAAAAAAAAAAATTAACACTTAGAAACACAATACAAAACAATGTTTGGATAGATAAGTTAATTTGCATATTTATTAGTAAATAAAAAATTCATCCATTTTTATCTAATCCTACGTATTAACAATGTACAGTGCTAGCTTTAAAAATTACAAACAATATATAGCAGAGTTCTAAATCCAAGATTGACAGAATGAGAAAATTTACTGCAGACAACAAGCTTCTTTAATAAAACAAATAAATCCATGTGGCCATTGAAGTCTCAATTAAACTTATAGGCCAAAACATGATAAAAAACTTTTCAGTAACATTAATACAGAAATAACACCAAAAATTTTATATCAAAGCCAAAATTATAGCATTCTTAAAACCAAATAAATCCACTAAGAAAATGAACCAATAAAAGTTATCAACAAATATCATTATTATGGATTTCCTTCATGCTTGAAAGAATCATATTAATAGGAATTTTGCCAATTATTGAGATCCATCTATCTACAGGAAATACTGGGTTTAGGCCAGGCAGAAGCTATTGTTCACAAATTTTGTTTAAGAATTCACAATGAAAAAGGATTTCAAAATAAACTTAAAAGTGGTGGAACTTTTATTGATCTAATATCAGGATTTAGAAAGATAGCCTTCTAATAAGTCTGTGAAATACTTAAATGCAGAAAAAACAATTTATTTACTGACAAAATGCTTTAATACCGAAAAATTCAAGTAACATGAAATAAAAATCGTAATAAAAAAAAAAATTATAGACTAAACTACCACAAGGTTAATTTCTCTCACCAACTTTTTTTAATATATTCATCAGATATTTTAGATAGAGAATGCACAGAATTCATTTATACACATGATATTGCTTTTACTTCTCAAAAGAGATCCTTTCCAGAAATAGAAGTCTCTCAATAAAAATGTAAAAAGTTTGGAAATCTTTTGTAAATATTCACCAAAACAACACAGAATTATCTCATAATTTGAATATAACCTCTTGTAACAATAGATTGGAATATAATCCTATTCCATCTTCTTTAGGAATAACTTTGGATTGTAACCTAACTTATTTGTATCATTTACCTAAGATTAGTATATAACAATTTTTAAAAAAAAAATTTATTTAGACAGTTGGTTGGTTCTATTTGGGATTGTAATGCAAATACTTCTATTTTCTAAACACAAGTATATGTGATGTGAGGCACTGTGGTTTCTCCGTTATCAGAATCAGGAATCTCTCAGCTGCAATGCCCAGAGAAACCTGTTAGCCACTTTACCTTCTCCTTTCATTTCCGACCCTAAGTGTTTCCCATATTCTTCTCTATCCCATTTCCACAACATAATCTTTGACAACTCTTTGGACTTTATATCTAAATCCCTGTTATCTTTCCCCAAACCCACCATAAAAACCAAGAACTCACTTTCTGTATAATCACTTTATTTATATTTATTCTCCCACACTTCATTCTTTGTATCCTTTCTGCTTATAGGCATTTACATTTCATCAGCAGATGCCTACTATACATAACTTGCAGATTAACTCATCCATATTTTTTCATTTACATGTATATTCCCTTGTTGCTAAAGATCCTGTTTGAGCCTTAAATAGTAAACTACTTTCCCTGCTATTATCATACATTAACTCGTACCCATTATTCTGTTTACTTCTATATATATATATTTAAAACTCTTTTTACCCTCCATACTAGTTCTCCATCTCTCCAACTCTCTATTTTTTATTAACGCATCTAATCTGCATACTGTACTATCTTCTTCACCTGTCCCCTACTCATAACCCAATTAAATACTATTTTGGCTATTCTCTTATTATCCATCAATTGCAATCCACGGAACATTTTCATTTTCCATCTCTCATATAAAAACTTGACTATCCCATTTCCCCCTGAATTGCCTCCTTTGCCATCCACACATCTGCATCTAATATATGTCCACCCACTTTTCTTTATACTTTTTATAAATAATCTAACTCCCTTTACTAACACATAACACATCATTGCCATAAATTAACCCTGATATTGCCACTCCCTTTCCATATAATTCTACCTATATCACATTTATTATATGAAAACACTGTTAAATTTCTTTATCAGTCCCTTTCTTTTCTTTGCTTCATTTAATAATTTTTTCCCCATCCAAGCAATTTCTCTGATTACTTAATATCCCCCAATTAAAATTCTGCCTCTTCTCTTTACCCAGTATTTATCATCATTACTTTTGATTTCTCTTTACCAAATTTAATCTCCTTCACTTTACCCAGTCTTGCACATGTCTTCCCTACTTTCTGTGCACAAGAAAATATCCGGAATAAAAGACCCAATAATATATATACTCCCTGTCATCTATTAACAATATATCTAACCCTCTTCCTAGTCTTTTTACTGCTCTCTCCACTTCTCTCAAATATAACAAAAACAAAATAGAAAAACCGTCGAACATCATGTTTGATGGTTTAATACCAATCCTGTCCAATAGGATTATGGTGACTATGGTTATTAAAGAACCCAAGACACCAAAAAGTATGGATGCGAACTGAGTTCAGATCTATACAACTATACAAGCTGATGAGCTTAGCTTGAAAACATTATTCTGTTTTCATTTTGGACTCAAAGCTTTATATTTAGTTAAAAAAGTAAAAGGTGACTGCTGGAGGGTTGCATTAGATCCTAAGATCTAGCTGCTGTGCTCTCAGATCCAAGGCTTCTCACTGATGAAAGCCACAAGCTAGAAACTAGTCTGGGGATATTGGATGAGTGGGCATTAGGTAGAGATTTTATGCACAAATCTTCCGGCATCTGTTAATTACTTCGGTTTGTACCGAGTCGTGCTACTGTATGGAGAATTTTTGCCTCTGTGAAAAACAAAATAGATGACATAGGGTATTCTTGCCTTAGTCATACCCCATTTTTAATTATAAATGATTCTATATTTCCTTATTGATATATATAATTATTTTCATGCAATCTCTTAATAAGATCCACTAAAGATCTATTATTCCCAAATTTACTAAACTTACTCATAATCTACTTCTATTTATTCTATCATATGCCTTCTCTATATCTATAAAAACCATATATAACTGTCTACCTGTACTTCTAATCATAACTATCAGCAGTCTAACTACAATAAACTATCTCTTATATGCTTATCCGATTTAAAGCCTCCTTGCATTTCTTCCACTATATTATATCCTTCCATCCACTTTGCGACCCTTCCAGCCACATATATGTGCAAACTTTATGTAACACCGATGTTACCGCTATTGGTCTACAATTATCCTCACCCTTCTCTTTAAATAGTAACCATGACCATCTTATTAAAACATGATAATAAGTTTAATATTGCCATATTTCCTTTAACACTGTCCTTCACACCTAGCATCTTTTCTATATCCCTTATGTGTTTATTTAAAATTGTCTCCAATTCTTCTCTAAACATACCCTCCATTTCCTCATCATCTAGTAATACTACTTTTCTCTCCCCTACATTTCTTCTTTTAATATACATCCAAATTTTTTTACTCATATCTCTTCCACTGCTATTAATATCCACCAGCAATTTATTATCTAATTTCATTCTCTCTATCTAATTATCTATTTTAACAAACTCCTTTTTTTTAAAATACTTTTCCCATTTAACATTAGCATTTTTTTTACTTTCTTTATTTTTAATAGCACACTTATATTCTCTGCATGCTTTTCCCTCTCTTTTACACTTTTACTAACTCTGACTTTTCTATTCTTTTTATTCTTCTGAATATTCTCACCTAAAATCCTGTTTGCAACTTTTTCTACTTAACCACATTATAGTCCTTATATTCATTTCCAACAAACTCTTCTATGATTTCCTTCTATTTTTATATTCTTCTAACTTATTCTTATCATTCATTCTCCATACACATCTTTCACTATCCTTTCTATTTTTATTACTATTCTTCATCACATTACTAACCATTTCTATTATAAAGAAATTATGATCATTATTACATACCTGCCTTTCACTATCAAACACTTTAATTTTCTGCACTTTATTTATTCTCTTTCTTTATTAATACATAATCTATTCTATGAAATATATTATTTCTAGACCATGTGCATCGTCTCTCATAAATATTTGACAAATTTCCAATACTCAAATTCACTCTATGACAAAAATTCTTCAAAAGCTGTCCATTCTTGTTATCTATGTCATCAATTTCTTCAATATGCCCATTCATATCCCCTATAATCATATTTTCTTACCCCCTTTTTTTGAAACTCTATATATCTATATATGCTACTATTCCACACCATTATATAGTTTTACTATCTCCAGTCGTTATATACCTTATAGCCACTATCCATTCTTATCTTCCTAACCTTATCTCAAACCACAAATGTTCTCGGCACTTAACAGTATGTAAATATTTTTTTGACATAACTCCTATAACACCATCCCTTTTTTCTTTTCTATTTATATGCTGCCATATAACAACTTCCACTTCCAGTATAGGTTCTTCTGCTTTTCTTAGATATGTTTCCACTGCTGCTAATACCTCAAGCTTTTCATTTTTAGCTGCTTTGTTTAATTCCAACCACTTTTCTGGCCTCCTACCACTTCACATATTCAAATATTAAATTTTAACAATTTCTTCATTCCTATCTACTCTTTTACAAATTCTTTTGGCTCTTTCCCTCATTACATTTGTGAGCAACTTGCTTATCATTAATTTTACAGATCCACTCTCTCTCCACATCTATATTCATATGCAAATCAGCTACTCTTTGTTTATTTCTTATATCCCATCCATTTTTCTTCTTTTTGATAATACTGTAATTTAAAACCCTATCCCCCTTTATAACTTTCCTGAATTGTAATATTCTTTATAAATCAAACTCCCTAAAACTTCACTTCCCTGTTTTGCTAAGAGCAATTCGTTTTTACTATATAATTCCCTCTTACTTACAAAAAAGATACCACACAAAACATATCATTTCTCTTACTTATTTTTTTCAATCTGTCATTTATAGAACATGCCCTATCTAACATATATCTATTGTCAAATCTCGGTAATGATCCAACTATTCCTGCTCTTATTTTAATCTTATTCAAACTAATAAATTTGGCTGGTAAACAGGCTCACCTCACATCAAGGAACTCTTTTCTGGATGTTCAAGCATAAATTCCATCAAACAACTGAAGAATTAGGACTCAGAAATAAACTTCTTGCGAGGTTCCAAATAAATCTATTCTTTCAAATCCAATGACGAGCTGAATTGACAATCTCAGGCATTACCAACCAGTTTTATCAAGATTTAGAACTATACATAACTGTTGAATTCATTTGGTTTTCAAATAAAATTTAGCAGCCTTTAATCTATGTGATTGTGGTTAAACACAAACCATCAACCATATAGTTATTACGTATCAAATCTACGCTATGCATACAGTGGTAGAAATAAAGGACTTAATAAAGCCAGTAATAAATCTAACTCAACTGCAATCTCTGCAGATTATTTTATGATGCTCATTAAGAATTACGATGTCTAAAAATATTGCAAACAATTACTGAAATGTCTCATTTTATTAAAATGAAATTTAGAAAAAAGAAAATGTTATTATCCCAAAATGATTATTTTACCAATTCTTCAACTATTCTCACTGTTAGACTCATTAAAATTAATTTCATCATTAATATGTAAAGCTTTTAAACAAAGTCAGAACTTTTGTGCTATACGACCAAAAACCCTGTTAGCCAAGCTAAACATCCCCTCCCTCCAATCGAAAACCTTCTTGCTCTTATTATTAAACTTATTTTTTCAACTTTCATTCATCCCCTGCCCCCTCCTATGCTATTTTAAAAAAAGCTTTCCAAACTTCATACTCTCCAATTTCGTTATAAAGATCTAAATAAAAACAATCTATATCCCTTTTACTTTCCCATAAACCATATAATTTATCCTCTCATCTTTCAACATCTTACACTCCAAAATTAGATGTTCAATCTCTACAACGATCTAAAACTTTATGCCATTTTTGCCTTCTTTCTCATATCTGGAGCTACTGCCTTTTGCAGTATATAATAAGCCATTTAATGTTATGTATCCTTTCAAATTTTATACAATTTTTATTCATATATAACCCCAAACTATTTTTTTTTAAAGTTCATATTCGTTTTCCACAATCTTAATTCATTTTCTCTATCTTCTTTTCTCTAATATATGTAATGTGTTTTCTGCATGTTTTATAAATACATAGAAATAAATTGTCTATCTATTAACTTTCTATATTGTAAAATCTTTAGTGTTCAATATATTTTTGTTGTTTCTTTACATAAGCCATACATACATAGAGAAATAGTATGGCCATTTCAACTTCAGAAAATTACTCTAGAAATGAATTTTGCAATGACTCACAAATATGTCCACATATACAGCATACTGGTTCATTTTTTTGTTCATTTGATACTTGGTGATGCTTTCTTTAAACTTCTGTGAAAACATTTTCTGACTATTTCAGCATCATGTGTACCAATGTATTCTATTTTTTTGCCATATCTTCCAATAAAAACAACCAATACTGCACTTCTTTAGAATGTCTTTAAGATAATTCTTACAAAGTAGATTCCCATGAAACATACTCAAGTTTATCATAAAACATTCTTTCAGAAAATCTTGCACTGCATTAGTTTTTCATGTCCAATCCAATGATTTATGTGATTTTGCAATAGTGGACTCTGTAGTATCTTAGCCATCAAGTTGAACGTATTGAATAGTTTTATCATCTTTCCATTGAATTTGTAAAATTTCTAGGAGCATCCTTAGCTGAAACTTTTTTAATGTCTTTGTATTGAATCGTGGATAGAACGTTCAAGTTTCACTTCCATGTGAGAAATTAAGTAAAATAGCAACTCTACATACAGCTAAGTTAATTGCAGTAGTTATTTTCCTGTGGTCAAACACCCCATCTTTTAGCTTGTTAAAAACTGCAGCAGCATATCGGAATCATTTCAACATGGAAGTTCACTTTTCCACTTATAAAACTATCGATATATTTAAATTGGTTCACATTTTCAAGTTGATAACCATCCAAGCTAAAAGTTATTGAGAATTTTTCTTCCAAAGGAATGCTACACTTATAGTTAAAGGATGGAGATGTGGTCGTCCAAATACCCAATCTCATTGTCACGGTCCAATTGAAACTTTCCAAACATTTTAAATTTATTTTGTAATTTATCCTCATTTAAAAAAAAAAATCCATCCCATATCATTATCTTGGACAGCCTCACTTCCTATCACTACCCAATGCATATCTACTTAATCTTTACTAGTCTGTTTAAAAATGTTGACACCCCTGTCAATGCATCATTTTCAAAAGTTAAAAAGGCACTTCTGCTCTTTTTCAAATAATTCACCTCACATTATGAAAAGCATGCTAAATTTTTAATCAAACCCATTCTATTTTTTACTTTTTTTCCTAGATTCTAATTTTCACCCATCTACAACAATCCTTTTTCCATTTAACAAAGTTCCTAAACACCTATATTCCTCTACTTCTTCGAAGATAAATGTCTCCCATTTTCCATCCCTTCAATTTTACCTTTCCTATTAAATACTAGGATCTTATAATTTTTCTTCATTGAATTTAATTTTACATTTCTTCCTGCCTCTCTACACTGTTTGCAAATAAAATATCATATCAAAGAAAAGCCACCACATTATGCATTCTCTTAAGTCCAGCAATACAAATCCCCACTCCTATCTTTAATCTTTCTATTTCAACTTCTATTTCTTAGAAACAAGATAAGAAATAAGTCATAATGGATATTTTTGATTTAACAATTTTCATATTTAGTTTCTATTGTTTCTATGTTGCCCAAACAGTATAGACCTCTAATCAACCTTAACACCTGGAAAGTTATTTCCATATTTTAAGACTTTTCTACAGCCTATTTCTATCCATTTTATCATAAGCCTTTTCCACATTTAAAAATTCAATAAATCAATCCAACATAGAATAAATAAATTATCCCATATTCTTCTGAACAGAATTCATTTTGAATCTCTCTCAAAAGTTTACTCTCTTCCACCCAACTCCTAATCCTACCTTAATATACATGTAAATAAATTATAAACTACTGAAGTTATTACAGTTTAGAGTTGGTTAACAACTTAATTTTTTTTATTTTCCTTGATATAACAATCTAATTCTTACAACTTATCAGTTTGAAATCCTATTATCACCTATAATTTTATTATAACTTTCTTTTAAACAAACTTTGCATACTTTCCTAATACCTATTATTTCAATTACCATACTATCCAGTCCCCTTGCTTTCTCTCTTTTCAATCTATCTATTGCTCTATTCAATTCTGCTTCTACTCATCTTTTTATAAATTAAACTCTCTAATGAATTATATTCACTTATCAACTCTTCTTTACCCAAAATTTTTATTATAAAATTATCAAGTATTTTTTTCCCTATTTTTTTCCTGCCTTTATAATCTCTTCCCTTCAATCTTTTCTTTCTTATTTCTTTTCTTCATATTTTTCATTAACACTCTCTTCCAACATTGCTAATTTCCTCCATTAACTTTTTTATTATGCTCACCCCATGTTTATCATAATTTCATTTCTTTTTTATTAAAGAACTACCCCATGTAACCATTATCTCTTCATTTTCTATTTCCTTCTTATTAGCATTTTTATAATTTCTACATACTTTTCTTCATTTTTATTTTTTCCCAAAGTTTTTGTGTCCAATTTCTCTTTAATAATCTTATCGGTTCTAAATAAATGATCATTTGCAATCTTCTTCTCTAAAGATATCTGTCACTCTTGGATGACTTTTAAAATCATTTTTCATAATTGTTTCCAAGATACTGTTAAACGTACTCAACCCCATTCTTGATTAACTTTCTTATAAATTTCACTACTTAGCTTTTTACATACCTCTTATTCTAATAACATACAATTATGACTACATCCTTTTTTCAAGATCATCAAACACTTTAATTCTTTTCATTTTTTTCTCATCCTCTTTAACTACCAAAGCATAATCAGCATCATACTTCAGAGTCTGTTTCGATCCTGCAAACAAACCGCTTTTACTCAAATTCCCTACTTCCAATCCACTTTTCTCACACCATCTCCACATCATGACCATGTCACATTTTTAATTTAATGCGCCCTCTACCGGCTCATTATTAAAGTATTAGGCATTAAACATGAATAAGCAATTTTTGAACTATAAACTATGAAAGACTAGGCTCACAGGACTAGTTTCATAAGTATGACATTCATTACCTAAGTAAAGCCTTAAATATCCCCAAATATAACTTAAAATAGCTTTGACTATTTATATTAAGTAATTTTATTTATTTTATAAGCTTCAAATCTGAAATAAATACATAAAATTATGTGTGATACTTTTACTTTTAAAAACATTTTCATAACTTTTAATCCCATTACTTTATAAAGTCAACTTACTGTAAATCAATGCTTCTGCAAATTACGCATTACCATTATAGCTGCATAATGCTTTAATCCCAAATCCTTAATTTATGAATAGAAATTACTTAAAAAGAATATTGAATCCGGAACAAACAAAATCAAATCATACCTGTTTCGACTTTTTTCAAAACTACCCCGACCATCGTAAAAGCAAACAAGAAGCTTGTAGCCAGGAGGGTACTCTAATCCATTTAATTTCTCTTTGGCCCAAGCAGCAGACTGAGGGCTGAAATATTTTACGATAGCAGTACCTAAAGAACAATATCAAAAAATATGAGAAAAAAAAATTTATTACAATAGATCCAAACTTTACACATAACATAGAAAAATATTTTGTATCTTATTATGGCATATTTTATGGAAGTAAAAGAATATACATGTTTTAACAATTGCATTTGTTAGACAAATATATACATGCAAAAATTATTTGTCAAAACAACTCTGATAATCAACTTTCTTTCAATTATATAATTAATCTATTTGATTTCTAGCTAAAAGCGGATAGTTATAATTTCTGCGGCTAATTCTATTCTCCTCTTTGTAAAAATAATGGAACTTATATAGTCATTTCTGATTAACAAGTTAAATTTTGTTATCGTAAATTTTACCACAATCATTAAAGGCTATGACTTTTACACTTGATAATTTTCTCTCATGCTGCCGTTCAACTTTTTGCAATACTTTGGCCAAATGTTTTGTTTCTGATAGTGATTCTAGCTATTATGAAAACACACCTTTGAATTTATTTCTGTGCTAAGCAAACTTTCTTAATGAAATAAGGAGTTTCTTCAACTATAAAATTTTATTTTATTCATGTCTTAAAAAAATAAAAAAGATCAATCCCATACTGTATTTGTATCCTTTCTAATATTTTCAAATTGTACCGATACTGAAAAGTCATACCTTTCATTGACAGGATGGCTTTCAGAAATCTAACAGCTTTGGTCCCGATACAACTCCCATATACTTATTCTTCTTAACACAGGGGTAAGTTTCTTAATTTTTATTTTCCTTAATCAAAACTGGATAATATTTCAGCTAATCAAAAATGCAATCCTAACCCCTACCTTTTGCCATCTATATTAAAGTTTTAGTTTTGCCATAATTTACTATTTTAGGAGTAAAATTTATTATTTTGAGAAATAATTACAAAAGTCAACACTCCATCATAATTATCCATTCATCTTAATATTCACTATTCCTCAAACCATAATTTATGAGCTTCTAAACATTCAGTTTAAGCTTCCATTTTGTGCGTGGCCAAATTAAACATTTGATTACTATAATTGCAGTTTCATAAAATAAGCTTGATTTAAATCGTTCATCATTCATAAGAGTTTTTTACACTTCTTCATGATGCATATTCTCATTTCTGCCCCACTCCAAATATCTTTCCATACCAATCAAAACCATCCCTTTCAAATACATACGAAAGAAAAACACCTAACATGAAAGACTTTAATTGTACCATTGACTGGCAGCCCAAAAAAAATTTCATGTGAATCTTTAATGATCATAGATTATTTTTCTTTGACAATATCTAATCCCGAGGATCCCAATGTTTTGGAATGTGTAGCACATTTAAGAACTACTTTTGAGTTAATGATAAACTTATTGCTATACTTCATTAATGCATTATACATTTAATTACTAAAATAATTTTGTTTCTAAGGTGCCCCAATACATCATCATAAGATTCGTTATGATGGGTGTAATATTATGATATAAGGAATAAAAAAAATCATTACATTTACAAAGAAATATATGAAAAGCACAAGAATTATTCTATTAAGGATTATATTTCTCAATAAAATGCAATTTCTTTTTTTATGTATGTCACAAAAATTTCAGTTGAGTAAACAAGCTGATGATTTGATGAATTTAGCAGCCAGATTTGTGACTGAAAATAATTAAACCAGTCACTGATTCGATGACAACCTTTTATTTAAGTCCTTAGAATTGCAGACACTTTCAAGTGAAGGAAGATAGCATGAATAAGATGATAATGGGATAATGTTGGACTTTTGTGAAGTTACAAAAAAAAAGGTGCAGAGATAATTGATTTAAAAATAGTCATGTATTTTACGTAGAAAGATGCAAATATTGGAAAATACAAATGATGTGAGATTCATTATAAATAAGAAGTGAATAAATATTTTGGAGATTGATAGATTATCAGTGGTAAGATTAGCTATTCAATGTAGTGAAAGATAGCATCATCAACCATTATCAATCCACTGCAGGATGAAGGTCTCTCCAAGTTTAATCCATCTTCTCCGATCTTTAGCTTCTCTTCTCCACAACACCCCTGCATATTTCCTTATTTCATCCATCCATCTCACATGTGGCCTCTTTCTGGGTCTTTTACAATCTCTTGGAATCCAGTTTAAAATTTCAATTGTCCATCTATTATCATCTCTTCTAGCAATATGTCCAGCCCAACTCCATTTCAATCTTTTTTTCCAATAAGGTCAGTAACACCTGTTTGTTGTCTTACCCATACATTGCGTTTTCGATCTCTTCTTGTTACTCCCAACATACATCTCTCCATACTTCTTTGAGTGGTCTGAAGTCTCTGTATTGCTCTTCTATTAAGTGTCCAAGTCTCAGATCCATAAGTAAGAACTGGTAAAACACATTTGTTAAAAACCATCCTTTTCAAACACATAGGCATATTTCCTTTTAGTATCAAGTTATTTCTACCAAAAGCACTCCAGCCAAGTTTAATTCTATGATTAATTTCCTCCATTATGTTTCCATCTGTATTAATAATCTGATCAAGGTATTTGTAACTGTTAACTTCTTCTAATTCTTCATAATCTTTATTTTCATATTTTGAGCAAATCGATTAAACATTACTTTAGTCTTTTTAACATTTATCTTTAGTCCTACTTTTCTACTTTCATCTGCTAACTCCTGCAACATTTCCTGCAGCTCTGAAGCATTATTTGCAAAAACAACTACAGATAATTCAGGTTTATGCAACAACAAGTTCTTATTGTGATGAAATAGAGGATTTTTATACAGATATATAAAATGTTTTTAATCAGACCAAATAATATTTTAAAATTACAGTGGGTGACTTTAACGATAGAATTGGTAAACTATTGAAAAATGAAACTGTTATGGGTAAATTTGGTTATGGTAAAAAAAAAAAGAGAGGCTTGTGAAGTTCACAGAAAAACTGTATATTATGAACTTCTTCTTTGAAAAAAATGCTAAACGGACATGGAAGCATTCAAATGAAGATAAAGCAGAATTGGATTATATTTTGACTAATAGAAAATATGTATTTCAAAATTACAATGTTCTTAAAAAATTAACACAGGAAGTAATATTCGATTGGTGAGATGTAAGATACGTATGTGTTATTGCAAAACTAGATATGAAAACTATTAAGAAAGTCATTATTAATAGTTGATATTCCTAATTTTCAGAAAGATTCCAATAAATTTAAATTAGAACCTCCAATTAACAGATTTTGAATATGGTTAAGATTTTAAGGAAATCAATAAGATACACTATTAAAACTTGTAATAAAGGTATAAGGATAAGACTACATATACGAAGAAAAAAAGTATATGAAAATTTTAAAAAATGATATGAAAAAATTACTAATGATGTAAGAAATATAATTGTGAGTGGATAAGGGAAACCTATGGAAGAGATAAAAGTGTTAAAAGTATAAAAAAAACCCATCTTGTTAATGAGAGTTATTTCTGTAATAAAAAGATGAAACTATTACCAAAAAAGAGAATTGTTACATTTTCATTTACCATTGTCAAACTTCTTCCACTTACAACTTTGACGCCATCCATTTCAGATAAATACACTAATGATTATTACTAATCATTTTCGAAACTAGAGATTATCTCTAGCACAGATATAAACTTTAAACCTCAGTTAAAAAGAGGAATATCATGAAATTTATAGAAGAGTTCTATAAAAAATTATGTAGCAGTAAATAATAAGAAAATAAAGTATTCTTCACAATTTCTGTCTCTGAATCTATTAATAGTAAAAAACGCAGGTAATGATAAAATCGATATTTTAAAAAAAGCAGATAAAAACATAAAAAAAATAAGTAGCCAAGTTATATAGCAAATATATAAATAATAAAGATGTATCAGAAGATTGAAAAAATGCAATAGTAAAAGTGATAAAGAAGATACTAAAAATTACAGACCAATCAGTCTTCTTTTAGTTCTACGCAAAAAGTCTAATTACAAAACACAATATCAATAATAAACAAAAACAAAAATAATATATATATGAATACAAAAGTAATTACAATTATTTATATACTGTATGTTGATTATATTTTTTATATCATTTACAGTTAAATGATGAATATCAACATAACTACAATAAACATTAAATAATCTTGTAAGTCTAAATAATATAGAATCTTTTAAAACAATTAGTTCCAAATTTTGCACTATAAGTCTTACCATGCTTCAAACACATGCTAGAAACACTATGAAATTTGAGTAATGCACTTCACTATGGTGATTTGTCCTTTGATTACCTGTGCCAAAAATAAAATATCATTAATAAAACACGAGGACAGTTGCATATTGCACCAAACGTTGCACTATAACTTGTAAATTTTCTTTATACTGTTAAAAAGAGTGATTGTCAATTCCAAATAACACTGCCATGATTTATAATTGGTAATACCAAAGACATTCATAAGTTTTTCTATTAAGGAATCTTACTCCCCTAAAGATGCGACCCACAACTTTAAAAGCTTCAGAGAATAAATGATGTACGTAACATGAGAAAAGTAATTTAGAATCTAAAACTATACCCAAATCTTTACATTCATTTACCCTCCAAATATTATTTCCTTTTAATATATAATTAAATAGTATGGAAATTGTTTTCCTTGAAAAAGGACCTATTTTTGTTTTATCCTCATTTATGTTCATGTAATTTTTAATATCCCATAATTCAAATCTTTTGATACAATTTTGGAGATAATTACAATCATTTGGTGATTTAATGCATTTATATATCTTAATCTCATCAGCAAAGTATGAAACATTGCAAGTAGATATTACGCAATTTAAGTCGAAAGTATATATATTGAACAAAATAATCATAATTCGTCTAAAGTAAATTTTGGATTTCCACCAACAAAAGGCAAAAACTGGGAGCAAATCATTTTAGCATAGTCAATCACATCCAAGTATTGACAGAGGTTATAGAAAGGACAAATAAATGCGAGTTGCTTTTTCTGTTTTGGATTATAAAAAGGCATTTGATTCTATAAGCATTTCAATCAAGTGATTAATGCAATAAAAATAATTAAATTATATAATGATACTAAGAAGATTAATATTGAGAAAGGTGTAAATACATATATACACAAGATGTGTCAATTTAATTCCTGGAATACACCTTTATAAAATGTACATGTGGAAGTGTATACTAATGGCTACGGATGCCTTCAAAGTAGTTCCCTTGTGCATCTATACAATGATTAAAACAGCCCTCCCATTTCTGGAGACACACCTGGAAGTCATTTTCAGGAATACAGTCGAGTAGCTGTCTCACAATCTGTTGGATATCAATTATAGTAAAAATTCATCATTCTTTCAGCGCAGTTTTTAATTATGGAAATAACCAAAAATTCCAGAGCTAAGTCAGGTGAATAGGCAGGGTGTAGTTAGGGCTATTAATTTTTTGGCCAGTCTCTCACAATGACTTGGCATATTGTCAAGATGGATGGTTCACTTGTTAAGTTTGTGACTTTTACTTCAAACAGAATCTCACTTTTAAATAACATTGTTGATTGATTGCTCATCATTATTCAATAAATTCCAAGTGGACTATTCCTTTGTGATCAAAGAAACACACCAGCATGGTCTTTAAACTGTTTAGGGTATGGTGAATCTAGAGATTTCCATTGCATTCTCCGACGTTTTATTTCTGGGTCATAGTAGGCGCACCAAGTTTCATCATCTGTAATTACTCTCGGAAGCAGATGCATACTTGAAAAAATATCGGTTGCAATCATCTAAGTGATGCTGTTTCAGTTTATCCATCAAGATCCAAGGCACAAACTTTGCAAAAATCTTTCTCATGGCCAATTCTTTATTTAAAATTAGCCTGTTTCTTTCTTCAGCTATCAATCTCACACTTAATTGTCTCTTGAACCGTATTGCATCTCGGACTTTGTTAATATTATTGTATCATTGTTTTTGGCTATCAACTTCTGGGATCATCCATCACATCTCTCCCATCTTTGAACCTCTTATGCTACTAAAGCGATTTTGATAACATCTTTCCCATAAGCCACTTGCAAGAGTTGCAAAGTTTCAGTAGAATATTTGCCAATTTTCACACAAAATTTCAATCACCCATTTTTATTCCAAAGCGTATGCAAGAATATTTATTATCTTCTCAATAGCGAATTAACAACTAGCTTTATCAGCTTAAAATTTACACATATGTTAACTTAAACATGTTCAAACACAGATAATCATGTGTTTTGATAATTAGGCCACAAGTGACACCACACAGCCATTTCGGGAATTAAATTATCACATCTCATATATAAAACTAATATGTAGTTCCACTTCTGTTCTACAATTATGCAAAAAATATAGATAATAAGGCAGGTACGCGTTCTTGATACTTTAACAGCAGTAATCCAGTCTATATATTGTCTTCTAATTTACACTACCAAAGATTACTCATACTTAATGATTTCATGGTAGAAAAGCATAGAGTAGTTTACTAGTGCTAATATTGTGGAATAGCATTTGTTCTAAGTTTTTGCATGGAAGCTTGAAAACACAGATGTCAAACCTTATAATATAGCAATAATGATACAATTGAAAAACTACACACACTAAAACATTAAAAAAAAAAAGTTAAAGCACAAAATCAAATACTGTAGCTATGAAAAAGACATATAAATTAAAAAATTGTGATAGCTGCCACATGAGATTAAAACATGGCTGACAGAAAGATGCTCTATAACATTAATTTAAATAATCACACAATATAAATTATCTTTATATAACAGCAAATATTATATACATATAAAAATAATAATACAAAAACACTTCTATCAGCAAATATTTCCCCCCTTTTCAATGTGATGGAATTATTTTTAAAGCTTCAATTTACGTTGCATATATAGCGACATCTATCTTTTTTATATATAATTAACGAGAATCAATTATAACAATACAGCATGAACAAGGGGGGGAAATATTTATATAAATTTATATTATGTAATTTTCTATTTATTTTTCATTAGCCAATTATTAGTTCAATTAATTGATGTTTTATATTTATTCATACAGTTGGGTCTGTTGTAATTAATACAATTCATTTCACATATTTTTCTTCTATTATATTCTTTAATATACTTTACAGGTTTTATATTTTTAACACAATCTATTTTATGTCTGTATTTGAAATAATGAATATATAAACATAGATTTATCATCTCTTCTAATTACTGCTTTATTATGTTCTTTTACTCTTTCATCTAATTGTTTTCCAGTATGTCCATAGTAATTCATATTGCAATTTCCACAATTATTTAAATTAGGTGGTTTATCGACTTCAGGCCAACACCCATTGGTTAGAATTTTAACCAATCAGACTTTAAATCATGACTGTGCATAAATGGTAAGAAGTACAGACATATGTGTCACTGCATATCTTTGTTTTTTTTTTTCTATCTTAAAAATTGTATTTTTTATGAACGCTTTAGTAAATGGAGTTTTTTAATTTTTTCTTTGATTTTTTAAATTTCGAGAAAAGAATTAACAGCAATGCCCCCTCTCCCCCAAAAGAAAAATTATTCCAATACATAAGTATAGAACTACTAAACATCACATGATCACCATTTATATGCACAAGCCTTCTGGCATCCACTGATTACTCTAGCTTGCACTGAGTGGCACTACCGTATGGAGAGTTTTGCCTGTTTTCATAAGTATGGAAGTCAGAGGGCTTAGAATATAAGCAAATCTAAGCAATTATAATTATATGAAACTGCAGGAATAATTTCCAACAACTATAAGTATATAATATTTTTCATACTTTATAAAGCTGTACAATAAAGTGTTTATTTTGTGTTGTAGAATGTCTGTTTATGTTCCGCTAAGTATATATATAATTCCTTAGGTTTAACCCTAACCAAATGTAAATATAATATTTCATAAGTAATATATTTGATCACCTGTATTTTTAATATAATTTATAATGGTGTAGAATAAAGGTTTGTGCTGTGTTAGAATGACTGTTTGCATTCTAACTCCAAATACCTAGAACCTAACCAATTGTAATTTTAGATAAAAGCAATATTTTCTATCAATTGCAGAATATTATATACATTGTAAATAATGATTGTAATGAAAAGGTCAAATTTATTTCATTGTCATATCTTACTATAAGCAGTATTTCACATTTGTTTTGTATGGATCTATATCTTAAATCCTTTGTCATGTACATGTACAAAAATTATTATATTTCATTTTTTGCAATCTATGGGTATTTTTTTCTTATAGTCTTTCATCTTCTCACCTTTTCTCTTTTGTATTAACTTTTTTTGCAATTATTTTATAATTAATTTTGTTTTAATAATAAATTATAATTAATTAAAAGTTCTGATGCATAATATCTGATATACAATACTTATTGTGAAATATTATTTCTTTTTTACCTTAGAAAGAAGCTTAGGAGTGACAGATATCTATATAGTAGGACAAGATCTGGGGCATCTAGCAAAACTCTTAGCGTGTCTTATTTCCAGTGTCTTATTTCCAATGCTTTACAATTAAGAATTAGCTCAGTTAAGTCGTTATATATGTTTTTTTTATTTAAAATTTCATAAGAATGTGATTAAGCTGTTTAGCAAAGTGTCAGATTAAAATTTAACTCAAAATTTAGAATTTGTGAACCTATAAAAAAAATAAACATTTGTAAAACTGTTAAAAAATTGTTTTTCTACTATTTTTTAAGGGTAATGATTATATTTCTCAGCATTATGACATTCCAATAAACATCACCTGATCACCAATTCTTATGCTTGCTTTTAACTGTTATTACAACAGGCAAAACTTTCTATATGTATTGCCACTCAGTGCAAGCCAGAGTAATCAATGGATGCCAGAAGGCTTGTGCATAAAATCCCCACCTAGGGCCTACTCCACTGATGAAGACCACAAGCCAGAAAGTGGTCTGGGGATATTGGATGAATAAGCACTAGATGGGGATTTTATACACAAGCCTTCTGGCATCCATTGATTACTCTGGCTTGCACTGAGTGGCATTACGACATTTCTTTAGTATTTGCATTTTTGCATCACATTTGGGGTATTAATCTTGAAGATATTGTACAAATTGTGTCCACCTGCTTAAAATTCAACAGTGTCCATTAAACCTGAAGGGATTAATAACTAAAAAGTATGTTTTTAATACTCTAATGGCTATATCCATATTTTTTGTATAATTTAATAAACTGTTCCTTTTGTAATACAGCTATATTTTATGTAATTTATCTTCTTTAGTGAAATGATTTAATATAATTTTGTTATCGTTATCTACATTAATCTCTACATCTAAATATTTTAATGTCAAATGACATTTTTATAAATTTAATATTATTATTAAATTCTTTATAAATATTATTTATAGCTTGTTACCAATTATTAAAGTATAGTCAATATATATAGAATAAGGTATTATTTATTTATTTATTTTCTATTAATTATAGTGGGGATCACATGTAATTTACGAATTTCTAATCTTTGGATTTTTTATTTAATTTTTTTTTTTTCCAAA
Source organism: Epiperipatus broadwayi (assembly GCA_028023455.1). NCBI lineage: Eukaryota > Metazoa > Onychophora > Udeonychophora > Euonychophora > Peripatidae > Epiperipatus > Epiperipatus broadwayi. Next base: position 95,896 of record JAQFVV010006795.1, on the reverse strand, counting down.
ACAAATTACTGAATTTAGCAATGTTATTCTTGTGGATATTAGGAGTGTATATCTAATGTGTGATTATATCTATATATTGTAACCCTCATGTCTGAGTTTACAGGCATTGCTTTTATGTGAATATTTTTATTTATTATATATTACAAAATATTAAAAGTCACGTGTAGAAAAATTTTAAAACATTTTGAAAATGATAATAATCATTATTAAAAGTAAAATGTATTATCATTTTATTTTTTTAAAATAAATAATTTTAATTAAACAAAAGAATGTTACTACGGGAACCATCTGAAGCTTCTAAAATCGTCTATATTTTCAAGAAAAAGTAAAATTTTATTGTTACTAGTTTTTCATTGCGTCACTTACTGAATAGAAGTCAGTAAAAATGGTAATCATTATTTAAGAAAATATCATGCCCTTTCTTGGAGTAAAAACCTCCAGAATGTTTTCCTTGATTTTTCCAGCATTATAACTGAATATGAAGCCGTAAGCAAAGAAATGCCTTAAAATTAATGTTGAACCTTCCGGTTTACTAACTACAGTTTAAAGCTAAAATTAAGAAAATCCACGACATTACCAACATAAGGAACTTGCTTCTAATGCACTATAAAGGAGAAATATACTTCTATAATTTGTAAATCTATTTATTTCGATGCTCATAGAACCACAATAATATCCTCTTAGGACAATCTTCCTGGATTAAATCAAAAGAAGTTAAATGCTAGTATTGCTAGCAGACATTTAAAATTAATGATTTTAATTGCTATATATTCACATTCACAGAGACAGAAATATACGTGAGCTCAAAAAGATGACATGGTAATTAAGTGAACTCTTTATTAGTCTTTTTCCATAAATTATTAAAAAGCCACAAAGATTTTCCCTTTCACGCATGCTTGTCATATAATTTTTAAGTGTAAATATGTAGATACATTTTTTTTAATAATTATTTTGTTTGTTAATTGAAGTTATTATTAATAATTTTGTTGTTTGTCCATTTCTCATCCGAAGTCCAGGCTGATTATTAATTTTGTCAATTTAATAATAGTATTAAGCAGAGGAGGTAGCAGTCAGGATGCATAGATTGTTTTTATATATGTTCAATTTGATCTTTACTTTTGACTAATATAGATTGTCAATTAAAAATAAGTTGTGTTAGTCACTCTACCATGTACACGATCACCAGTTAGTTATCTTTAAATTCCCCTAGACTAAAATTAATTTATGATTTTGTGCATAGGGCAATCATTACGTTTGGGAGCCTTGTTCTTAGGATTTTCTTGATTAAAACAAATGGGGATTGAACCTAGTTTAGTTAAAAAAATTTATTAGTATTCGGAAAAATACAAATTAGTCATTCAGTTATGGAATATAAATACTTGGTCGAATGAAAAATATTATCATTTATTTTGTTATAAACAAAAATAAAAATCAATCAATAAACTCACAAGTCACATGATCACCATCTCTTATACTAGCACATAATTGTTTATAAACAAAGCAAAACTCTCCATACAGCCTTCTGGCATCCATTGATTACTCTGGTTGGCACAGGGTGGCACTACTGTATGGAGAGTTTTGCTTTGTTTATAAACTCACAAGTATCTTATACAGATGTAGTGACAGAAATAGATTGATAGAACTAATAATGGGTAAATAAATAAGGCATTGAAATTAAGGTACATTGCAGTTTTAGAAAACTATACAGTGGGAAGAGGGGTGATCATTCTAATTACTAAATATAAGAAATATTAAGAGTTTCTGTATACTATTTTTATAGAAAAGTGATCAGCTAAATTTATTATAAATTTGTAGATATGATACCCGAGCTAAAGCAAAAATGGAAGCTCATGAAAGTAAAAGACTCATAATAGTGAGTTTGCGAACATGCTCACCGAATTGAATAAAAAAACTGAAATGCGTTGAAAAAAAAAGTGAAGACCTGAAGAGCCAAATGAAAGATCAAATTGAAAAACAAAATGAAGATCTTAAAACATAAAATAAAAAATAAAGAGAGCATTTTCAAAGGAATGAAAAGCCAAACTGAGTCAGACAAAAAAAAAAAACAGATAGAGCAATTAAGTGAACAAATAAGAAGTAAATTGGAAAATCGTTTTGTAGAATTAAAAAGTAAAAATAGGGATATAAGTCTTGAGGTCCAACTGAATAAAGATGATAAATCCCAGCTAATAGAGAAAATAATGAAGGAAATGTGGTAGTTGAGCAAATAGATAAAGTTAGTTGTAATACAATTTCAGAATCTGAAGAGATAGATATTCAATCTAAGTTAGATGAAGCTAATGACAAATGCCTGATGGTATTAATTAAAGATGATCATGATATTGGTAGTAGAAATAATTTTAAAGTTAACGCAAAGCTCTGGAGGGTGACGCTTGTGTTATACTCGATTGCATATCTGAATACACACATAATAAAGGCAAAAGTGAAGAAATGTCTGATTTGAAAAATGAATTTATTTAAATATTAAAAAAAAATGGATGACCGAGAAGATCATTTTAATAGAGTCAAATATAATAGTATTTTGTTGAAAGTAAAATGTATTATCATTTTACTTTTTTAAAAATAAAGAATATTATTTTAAACAAAAGAACATTGCTATAGAGACCCATAGCAAAAACGGGGGGACGGGACGGGACAACAAGTTCGTCTGATTTTCCAAAAAAGAGAAGAAATAATTGTTACTTCTTCTTCATCGTGTCATTTACTGAATAGAAGTCAGTAAAATGGCAATGATTATTTATTAAGGAAATATACATTTTATGTGATAAAAACCTCCAGAATATTTTCCTTGCTTTTTCCAGAAGTGTAGCTGAATATGGAGTTGAAAGCAAAGAAATGCCTTAAAATTAATTTCAGTCTATCAACTACTGTTTAAAGATAAAGCTAAAAAAATTCAAGTCACCTCTAATATAAGGAAATTGCCTCTAATGCACTATAAGAATGTACTTCAATAATTAGTTTGTAAATCTACATATTTCGATGCTCATACAAGAACTATAATAACATCCTCATAGGAAAACCTCCCTAGATTAAATCAAAAGAAGTCAAATGTTAGTATTGCTAACAGTCATTTAAAATGAATGATTTTAATGGTCATATATCCACAGACATAAATATGCGTGAGCACACAGATACCAAGATAATTAACTGAACTTTCTATTAGTTTTTGTCGGTGAATTAGAAAGCCACAAAGATTCCCCCTCTCACGAGTGCTTGTTATATAATTTTTAATAGTAAATAAGTAGATACACTTTTTATTATTATTATTCTGTTTGTTAATTAAAGTTACTGTTAATAAGTTTGTTGTTTGTCATTTAGTTTAATAATAGTATTAGTAGAGAGGTTGCAGTCAGGAAATATAATTGAATCTACATAGAGATTGTTTTTTATGTACGTTTAATTTGATTGTTATTTGTGACTGTTATATATTTATCAATTAAAAATAAGTTTTAGTCAGTCCACCATATACAGTCACCAGTTAGCTATCTTTAAATTCTCGTAGATTAAAATATAATTTGCAAATATTGTGTTTTTTATTTTGTTAACTTGATTATTACCAATTGTTAATAGAGCAGTTACCATTATAATATAAATAATCTATAAAAATAATATCAATAGGTAACAGATTTTACTCACTACAAATATTAACATTCTTAAAAATGGCAAACTCTCCATACAGTAATGCTACCTTGAAATGATGATCATATGATGTTTAGTGATTAATATTTCTATAGGATTGCAGAACTTACCATCTCTAATGATGTCACAATAATCCATTCCTGGAATAAGATCGCATAAACGAGCCAAATGAGACTGCCTTGTGGATGGATGGGGAAGAATCTGTAAAGTCTGGCAGCCGCTGGGATTCACGAGGCCGACGTTACCTAAAATTTAAAAATCACTTTAGAATGATTTAATATCGTAATGTGAATTATTAAACAAAACCTCTACATAATTTCAACTTTTTTTATGAAAACAATGGCAATGTATAAAGAAACTAATTTTTAAACATCACATGATCACTAACTCATACTAGCACATAATTGTTCTTAAACAAGGCAAAACTCTCTCCATATAGTAGTGCCACCCTGTGCCAATCAGAATAATCAATGGATGCCAGAAGGCTTGTGCATAAAATCCCTATCTAATGCCTACTCATCCAATATCCCCAGACTAGTTTCTGGCTTGTGGCCATCATCAGCGAGGAGCCTTGGATTTGACAGCACTGCACTTAGATCTTAGGATCTAATGCAACCCTCCAGCAAACCACCTTTTATCTCCACTTAACTACAAAACTATGAGAATGAAATTGAAAACACAATAATATTTTCAATCTAAGCTCAATAGCTTTATATAGTCATATGGGTCTGAACTCAATTAAGTACCCATACATTTTGGTGGCTTTGGCTCTTTAACAACCATAGCCATCACTATCCTATTAGGCAGGATTGGTGTTAAACCACTATATAAGCTATTGAGCTTAGATTGAAAATATTGTGTTTTCAATTTCATTCTCATAGTTTTGTAGTTAAGTGGAGATAAAAGGTGGTTGCTGGAGGGTTGCATTAGATCCTAAGATCTAGGTGCAGTGCTCTCAGATCCAAGGCTCCTTACTGATGATGGCCACAAGCCAGAAACTAGTCTGTGGATATTGGATGAGTAGGCATTAGATAGGGATTTTATGCACAAGCCTTCTGGCATCCATTGATTACTCTGATTGGCACAGGGTGGCACTATTGTATAGAGAGAGTTTTGTAATGAATATAGAAAAGATGTTAAATGTGAATGATAGAATATTAGAAAATATGAAAGAATATAGTAATGGGAATATTAGTTTTTCAGAAAATGAACTAAATGAGGTAGAAAAGAAATTGAAAAGTGGGAAGGCAAGAGGTTTAGATGGATGGGCAGCAGAGATGGTAATGAATTTAGGATATAGGGCAAAAGTAAAGTTATTATCCTGTTTTAATAAAATGGCACAGAATAGAGTTTTCCCAAGTAGTTGGAGTAATACAAGAGTAAGGTTATTATTTAAAGGAAAGGGTAAGGATCATAGAAAGTTGAATAATTATAGACCGATAGCGGTAACATCAGTTTTATATAAAGTTTTCTCGTATATGGTGGCTAGTAAAGTTGTAAAATGGATGGAAGGGAATAATGTAGTGGGTGAAATGCAAGGAGGTTTTAGATTAGATAGGCGTATAGGAGATAGTTTATTTGTAGTTACACAACTTATGGATATGAGTAGGAATGCAGATAAACAGTTATATATGAGTTTTATAGATATAGAGAAGGCATATGATAGAGTAAATAGAAATAGATTATGGATAAGTTTAGCAAATTTGGGAATGGATGAAGCTTTAATAGATATTATTAAGAAATTATATGAAAATAATTATTATATATATCAATTAGAGAATATAGAATCAATTAAAGTTAAAAATGGTGTGGGACTAAGGCAAGGATGCCCTATGTCACCTATTTTGTTTGTGTTGTATTTGAGTGAAATGGAAAGAGCAATAGAAAGATTAGGAAGAGGGATAGAGATACCGTTAATAGGTAGTAAGGGAGTATATATTTTGTCAGGTCTTTTTTTTGTGGATGATATATTTTTGTGTGCAGAAAAAAGAGAAGATATGGAAGTTATGTTGAGGACATGTGCAAGGGTGGGTAAAGAGATGGGGATTAAATTTAGTGAAGAAAAATCAAATATAATGATGGTTAATACTGAGGAAAGAGAAGATGTAGAATTTTTATTGGGAGATATTAAGTTAAGTGTGGTGAATAGATATAGTTATTTGGGAATTATTTTAAGTAATCAGAAAAATTATTTGGATGAATGGGAGAAAAAATTGATAAATGAAGCAAAGAAAAGAAAGGGATTGATAAAGAAATTAACAGTATTTTCATATAATAAATATGATGTAGCTAGAATTATATGGAAAGGAGTTGCAGTAGCAGGGTTAACATATGGTAATGATGCATTATATGTTAGTAAGATCGGAAGAGCGTTATTTAGAAAAAACTCAAAGGGAAGTAGGAAGACATGCATTGGATGCAGAAGTATGGACAGCAAGGGAGGCAATTCAAGGAGAAATGGGATGGTCAAGTTTTCATATGAGAGATGCCAAAAGTAAAATGAAAATGTTTGGTAGATTGCAGTTTATGGATAATAAAAGAATAGCTAAAATAGTATTTAATTGGGTTATGAGTAAAGGGCAGGTAACAAGATGGGTGAGAAAGGTAATGCGCTATGCAAAAGATTTGGATAAAGAATTTATATCAGTATATTTGTACAAAAGATGGGATGATTGTGTTAAGAGGATTATTGAGTGTTATAGTAGTAAGGAATGGGATAAAAGAATAGATTTATTAATAAAGACTAGGGAGTTAGAGAGATGGAGAAATAGTATGGAGAGTAAAAAGAGTTTAAATATATATAGAAATAAACAGAATATTAGGTGTGAGTTAATATATGATAATAGTAAGGAAAGTAGTTTATTGTTTAAGGCTCGAACGGGATCTTTAGCTACAAAAGAATATACATGTAAATGGAAAAATATGGGTGATTTATTTTGTAAATTATGTAAGGAAGGAATTGAAAATATTAGGCATTTGTTAATTGAATGTAAATGTTTGAAAACAGAAAGGGTATATATAATGAAGTTGTGGAAAAATAAATATGAAAAGAGTGATTATACAGAAAGTGAATTATTGGTTTTTATGCTAGGTTTGGGAAAAGATAAGGGGGATTTAGATATAAAGGTTATAGAGTTGACAAAAATTATGTTGTGGAAATGGGATAGAGCAGATTATGGGTAAATTTAGAGTGGGGAATGTAAAAGAAAGTGGCTAACAGGTTTATCTGGGCTTAATTGCTGAGATATTCTTGACTTCGTTTAAGGAGAAGCCATAATACATCACATCACATCACATGCCTTGTTTAAACTAATTTTTCTTATAAATGATTCAGTGCTTGGTTAAAGTGGTATTTAGGATAATGACTTCTAATATTACTCCTGTAGGAAATATTATCTAATTATTATTGTCAATAAAAGTTTGTATTTGATCATGAGTAAATTGATGCCTTTTTAAAAATTTACTTTTTCCCCAAGGCTCAAATTTTATTAATATGTCATAATTATTCAACAATCTTTTTCAAAGATTTCCTTTCTTATAAAGTTTAATAAACAAAACAAAAAAAAAAAAAACATTAAACTATAAGAGAAATAAAGTCTTTGAAGAAGATTGTTGAATAATTGAAACATCAGATTAACAAAATTTGAATACTGCTAAAAAATAAACGTAAAAGGAACTGATTTACTAAATATTTAATAATATATAACATTAATACCCAAGAGAATATTTACAATTTTATCTTTAATTGTTGACGAGCTATTTCTAGGCAACTGCATTCGATAACTGTTTTTTTTAAATGACATAAAAAAAAATTGATATCTTTCTTTTGCGTGTTTTGTTCAATTTTCCTTTACACATCACTATCCGAGCATTGCAATCTTTCATTATCATTATATAATTAACTTCATATTTTCTTTTCAATAATTTTCACTTTATTCATGTTTTCCAAATCATCAACTTTACTGCATAGCATGTACTAATCACTATATCTCTTGAATACAATTTTAGTCTAATCGATCATTTATTGGACCATTACTTATTAAAATTTTCTTTTGCTCTTATGTCTAAAACAGCGCTCACATTATTACAGTTCCTTTCGTCATTTTTACAAAATTATTTGTTTTTTTTTCCTCCCATAACTCATTCATGATGTTACACCAACTAGATATTTCCATTTCCTTTGTCAATATCGTCTTTGATTTGATTATGGTCCTAACATTACATTTCATACTTTTATAATATTTTTTAATTCTAATTAAACTGGATTGATGCATTCAATCCTGAAAATCAAATCTACACCTCCACATTTGATTTCTCCAATTAAAAACTGGGGGGGGGGGGGGCACATTAAATATTTAAGATATAAATGGTTGTATATCTATATCTAACGATTATATTTTTCACATATTTTTATTTAAAATTTAATTTAGTTTTCAGATGGAAATTATTTATTCAAATTTCATTGAAATTTTTTTATATTGAACAGATACGATGACTTTCTTTCTATAAAAACTAAATTTAGAGATTTAAAGTTATCCGGAAGAATGAAAATGTTTGCATGAAATAACTTATTGAATTACAAAATATGAAGTGATTTCAAAAAACACTGAATTAGGATTTCCAATCATAGAAAAAAAAAAAAGCTTCTGAATGATATCTGGTTTTGTGATCACCATTAAAAAAACTGCTGATTTGAATGAACACAATATAACTTTAATGCTGTTTCAGCAAAACAATGAAAATGAATACAACTTATTGAATAATTTTGACTTAATACTCCCAGTTTGATTAAAATCAAGATGGGCGAGAACAGATTTTTGACAGCCGCATCAAAATATTTTATTAAAGGCAAAATAAAATCTTAATTATATTCATATGAAACACAAACGTTCCTCAAAAGAATTTGATGTAAAAAATCCATTCAGATATATATACAAATAATACATTCTGCACAATTCTTACCCATCATATCATACATAGAGTTGTTAAGAGATGGTTGCATCGAAAGTGAAGTGGGTTTCCCAGATGGCTTTGGATCAGCGAACACAGCTTTATACACTACAAAAAAAAAAAATGTTTAGAATAAAAATATAATAAAATAAAAATTTTAAATTATGTATTGAATAACATTAACTATTAAATGTACTGTCTATTTGCGATTGCTAAATACGCACAGACATGACTTGGCAATCGCTGTTTATTATTTTCCTGAAGGTTTGTGATAGTGTTATTTTAGTTGTATTTATTTAGTGGACAATTTCCACCATCTAACACAAAAAAATGTAACTTGATTTAAATATTCCAATACACTAAACTGATAATAATAACACATTTAAATAAAGTTAAATTTTTCTCAAGACATTCAATACTTATATTAGATGATGGAAATAGTCCAATATATAAATACAACTATGTCTGTTTATATTTCGTTCATTGCAGATTGGCTAACATTGTAAAATAAAAGATACAATGAAGCTATTTAAATTTTACATGTAAACACTGAACATCTGTTAAAACTTCAATTACAAATAAAAAATAACAGAATTGAAATATAAGTTATTTGCTTTTGTGGGAAGAAGATACAATTTTTCAAAACTAGACAAGAAGTCTAATGGCTTGGGTCATTGCAGCGGGTCAACCGCTTGCTTCAGCTGATTGGTTGAAATTTTGTTTTCTTTTTTAAATTATGCAAAAACTATAAGCATGACTTCAACAGAAATCCCAGCATTCGAGGCGTATTTCTATTAGCTTTTGAATAATATATCTTACATTGATATCGGATAAAATTTGAATTTTTTACAATTATTTTTAAAATTAGATGACTTTTTTATTTTCTGGTCAATTTATTAGTTTACATGAGGTAATAAAGGCAGAAAATCTTTGTCGGCCGTATAATCCTAATATAATGGATTCAAAATACGTGGATAATTCGGATATGAAGGCCTTCAACGCGACATAAATGTAATCACAGAGTATCGTAAGTTATTAATTTTAAATTTTTTAAAATTGATAAATGGTATATTAATTTGTTTGTGTTTGTATTGGTGTGTGGGTACTATATAAGTTATATAATATTAAATCATTTATGCTCTTTATTATACAAATACTTGAAATACAGGTGTTCTTCACATACCTGGAGCCTAATTGTAAATATACAGTATACAAATTCAAATATAACAAAGTTGTTTTGAGGAATATCGTTAAGTTATTAATTTGTTTGCTGTATTGGTGTGTGTGTTCTATAAATTAAATCATTTATGCTCTTTATTATACAGTATATAAATTTAAATATAACAAAAGTTGTTTTTGAAGTGTAATTTTGGGTATAGACATAATGATTCTCAAAAAGTATATGTTTATATTTGTATTAGTGTGTTTGTTTTTGCAACATGTTTGTATAACAAGTAATGATTTACATATATAGAGCAGTGCAATGTAAATTTTAAAACCTGATAATCTAATGTACAGAAAGGTTGCAGTTGATAAAGCAATCACAAAATTTACTGGGCATAGTACTATGTAAAAATATAAACACTTAAAACCAATAAGGAGAGATTTCAAACGGTATGTGTATAGTGGTAACCACAATGGTTATGTATATACCGCATGGAAATGTATGCAGGCAAAGTATCAAATTCTGATTCTTGCCTATGCCTTGATACTCATGCTGTGGAGTCAGTAGTTTTGCCACATCTTGCATCACATTATTTTCAAATCTATAGGTAGGAAATGAGCTGTATGTAAATAAATTATATCTCTGTGGGACAATAAATATAACAAAATAGCATCACCGATGTGCGTAAAGAATATAAACATCACTGATGTATACACAAAATATAAAATGAAGAGACGAAACTCATTTTATCAGTGATATAGACAGTAGCCTACAATTTTAGTTTTAGATAGACAAGAAGCGAATTGCTATGATGACAAATGCATATCCACCTTCTGGAATTGATTTGTTTTGTATCTTTTATTAGAATTAATCTTTTTCTTATAGACGCCTTTGAGATTTATCAACTTTTGGGGTTACAGGATAAAAATGAAGAACTCTTATGCAAATACTTTTGGAGATTCTGAAGTTATGGATTATCTCAGGTAAAAAGTATTATATATGGTTTGAAAGATAATTTTGTGAGGAATACAAAGAAATCATCACTGAAGATGTAGTTTATGATAAATTAGAAATTATGAACAAACAATAAAGTAATAATTATGTAGAATGTTGAAATTTCTTTTTTTCCTTATTTTTTAAATGGTAATCATTATTTGTCTTAGCCTTATTGTTTTCCTTAGTTTGTCTAGTTTCTATCAATGTAAAGTTTTTTGCTCTAACATTATTAAAACTGAAGTTATTATGAAAATTGTGTCTCAGGTCAGTTTTTAAAAAAATTCAAAATGGCACCTGCAGAATCAACCAGCTAAAAAAAAAAAGTAGGAATGATAACTTCATGTTATATATAGAGTTCGCAGAACAAACTCTTCACAAGTTTTGTAGAATACCGCCAACCTCACACCGGTTTCTGTTACTGGCGTCCTCAGTGAGATGCTAGGATATTCAAATCATTAGATTAAAAATACAAGGACAAGCCCAGCACTTTATCGAATGTATAACTATTAAGTAGCAACTCTGAAATTTTCATACATCCATATGTCTTCCAATCCAGCTATCTAACTTAAATAGCCACATGGGACTGAACTAAGTTCAGATACATCATATATTAATAGCTTTAGCAATATAAAATCACCAAAGCCATCACAGCAAAAAATAAAATCACAAAAAAAAATCAAGTCAGATGTCACATGACTTAATTTAATACGCTTGTGTTTACAAATGTTATATATAGAGGTTGCAAAACAAAACTCTTAACAAGCTTTGTAGAATACCCCCAACCTCAGACCTCTATATATAACATTTGTAAACACAAGCTTATTAAATTAAGTCATGTGACATCTGACTTGATTTTTTTTTTAATAATAACTTCATGTACAAATAGACCTAAAATTATGTGATGTTTTTTCATTCATTAACGTGGCCTTTAAAAATATATTTCTATCAATTTTTAGTTGACCCTACATAATCCTAAAAAAAAAGAAATGTTCATTTCTATTTGTCAATATGTTTTAATAATGTGAAGACCTCATGACGATTACGAATGACTTGTTCAACACATTCAATTATATTAATGCTTCCTTTTTGGCACTGAATATATTATTTAAATAAAATAATCATATGAATTGTATTTCTCTATTTAATATTTTCGACTGAACTTGCAGTCACCTTCAGATTTTAAAAAATAATATATCAATTATATATTTAATGTCATATATTTTTATTCTTTTATTTAAAAAGATACATCTATGTGTTTATTTAACATACAATTTAGCCAAGCATAAGCAAATACATACATGCAAGAATACATAAGTATGAAAATACAGGCAATGGGACATAGTATATTTTAAATTAAAATTAACATATATATCATTAAAAATTGTTTGATTTTTTACAAATGCTATTCCTCTCCTAGTTGAATCTATTTCATTACCATGATTCTGCAATATCGTAGAAAAATGCTGTGTTTTATAAACAAGAAAGCTATATTCATAACACAAATACAAAACAAACAGTATTTTTGATTCTACATGCATAAATAATAAGCATGGCAATGAATAACTCTGCTTATTTATAGATGAATATCTTACATCAATTAGATAATTATTTATACAGGATGGTCCAAAAATAGGTGTACAACATATAATATATTACTGATGGAATAACGGTAATAAATAATGATCTGTTTTATCATTATTCATATCACAATTATTTCAATGATAGTTCTTATCAGATACTGGCATTGTAATACTAATTAGTTATTTAATTGTTCAACACTATTCAATCTCTTAAGTGTTCGAAATGTCCTCCATCAATGTTACAAGCATACAACGTATATTGAAACAGTCGATCCTAGTTCAAGATCGAGTTTCACTATTCTACCATTTAACCCACATTTCACCCCGCTCCTTTTTGTCATATGTATATAAGTTATATGTGTATTTCTGAGAAGCGTCTATGAGATTTATAAATATAAATCTCAAATAAAAATTTTCTTTAATTATTTTAAATATTAACTTCAATAGATGCGACTCAGATATATACATATATTACAGAAGTATATATATATAATTAAAAATATTATATACTGTAAATAATTTTGTATCTTTTAAAATTATATATTTTTTTTACTTATATTTTTAATACTTTCTAATTACTTTTCTTCATATAATTACACAAAAATTCAAGATGGAAGATGCAACCATTAACTGTCCAAGAGAAATTAAAGGGGTGAAAACATTAGTTTGTTTCATGGTTTTAAAAGGAATTTTTAAATCAAAGTTAATGAAAGCAAAATTTAAAACAAAGCTACTTGATTTTAAGTTAGCTGTTAACATTTTTATCAAATCTATTTCCAATCTGGAAATTGATTTGAATTTATTTTTGGACAACTATCTATCGATTGCCTCTCCAATAACAATAGAGAAAATATTTCTGCAGATTCAGGATTCCATTTGAGTTAAAAAGTTTAATTCAAAACTGGTATAAATAGGGCTAAAAAATCTATTGTGTTAGAGTTGGATCAATAATCACTAACCGACTTCACATCTATTTGATTTTTGAAATGGTTTTTGGGTGGAGCGACCTAAGCCGCCTTTCCCTCAGTTTCAGCCCGACTCTTTGCCTTGGAGAGATGTAGCTCCTACCAATCAACGAATGCCGCCTTCCACAGAAGATTTGTCCGTACTTCATCCCATAGAATCATGAGGTAACAAGCCCAATATCATTATCCATCGCCTTACCTGAATTCTAACTGCTAACTCTTTAAAATTAATGTTTTCTTTATGTTTAAACTTTTTTTTTACTCGCTAATTGGCGAGCATGTTAAACTAATAATGTTGTGTGGACACAAAGTAAAGGTAATCTTTCCTACAGCTGTGACACAGCATTTGTCATAGTTTAGCCCTTAAATTTAAAAATCTTTTTTTCCCAATCAACTGTGATTCATATTATAGATTAATTTGAGAAAAAAACAACAACTTAAATTTAGAAGAGGAAAAAACCAATTTTATATTATAAAAATAAAGCTCCATCTAAATATTGTTATATCAATCTTATTATATATGTACACACCCACTTTACTAATATGTATTTTTATTGAATTACTCTTTAAGTATACAATATTATCTGGATTAACTCTGTACCATTCTGGCTCTTAGTGCATTTAAAGTTCGTCATCATTTTTCAATTGGAGCATTAAAGTCTTTCATGACAATTTTAAATATTGCTTGGCGCAAATTTTCAATTCAATAAGAATTTGTTGGAGCACAAACCTGAATTATGTGCATTTAACATCTTCTATTAAGTTGAATATCTAATCCTGTCACTCCGTCCAATATACCATCCATTTTTATAACATTCTTCCAATCTATTTGCACTTTCAATTGTTATGCCTTTGTAGTAAAGTCCTTTTCAAAACAACCTATTTTTATCTTTTTTTCTAACTCCACAAAGTCTAACTACATTCCCTGCAATTCATGTCATCTGCTTTCATTTGAAAGTAACTTGTAGCTATAGATAGCTAAATAAAATGTCACTATGAATAGCAGTCTAAATCTATAATCAGTTGATTATTAGTACCCTCTGCCTTCAGCCATCAACTATTTGGCTGACAATTTTAGTCTCCCCTTCACACACACATTCGTCCTGCTTGCAAGTAAATTCAACTGATATTTTAATTAAGAATTATTGGGCAACTGAAAAGACCACAGATTTCTAAGTTTTAAACTCGAAGAAGTCAATAACCTCACTACTCTGGCTAATGCAGGTTTGTGAGCAGCTTATCCATATTCATTGCCATATGGATAATCCCAATAACAGCTGGAATTAATCCTGCTTAATGCCTCAAAAATGAATCAAAGAATTTCCTTTCTGAACTTTACACAGTTTTCCACGCTAAATGCTGGAAACGAAAATAATAAAATTCAACATGCAACAATTGATGTACGGAGATATAATTTTTTATTTATTTATATCAATTTCTTTCACTTTAGATGCGGATTCTTTTTTTGCATATATAAAAAGTAAATTACAAGCATCTAAAATAATTTAGAAACACAATACCATCCCCACTCCCCTCTACTCACTAAATTTATGATGAGATGTAATTTAACCTAATATGTTGGCTAGTTCAAAATTAAAAGCAACAACAAAAAAAATATTCAGTTCTGTATAAAAAGTTGAACTATTATGAAGACTTACTTCGGTCACAACATTCAAAAGCTTTGGCAGCTTGAGACACTTTCCGATATGTAACGTAACCATAACCTTTGCTTTCTCCCGTCGATTTGTCTTTGATTATGGATACATAATCAATATCACCAAATTGTTCAAAATGGTCAACCACATTAGCTTCTTTGTGTGTTTTAGGTAGTATAACAAATAAACGCAACAAACGTTTCTCTTCGTTAGCATCTCGTCGAGATCCATCCTGTCGATTATGAGCAATAAGAACCTAATTTTTTAAAAAAAGCATAGAAAACTATTTCAATAAAATTAATTATTTTTATGTAAATTTATCAACACTACTTTAGAATCTAGAAATATTTTCAGATATGATACATATTGAATATTTCAAAATTTAAAATGTTTTCTAAATATCAAAAAAAAATTATAATTCTACATTTTATAATCAAATCCTTAATTGTGGAAATGCTTTTATTCTTTAAATATATATATTCTAACAGGATGACATGTATGGGTTGCCAAAATATACAGGATTTACTTTTTAATGATCCAATCATGGATTGATGATGAGCATACTGAAGGGCATTGAGGATATGCCATTACTACATGCATATTACTTAGCATATATCTATTGAAGATATGGTTTATGAGACGTGAACTCACTAGAACATTTATTTGCTTGGGCAAATTACACTATAGAATATCCTAATAGAATCAGTGACCAAGATTTGAATCCATATCCAATTAGTATGGCCATCCCATCAGCACCAAATCATAGATTGGGGTATACAGAACTCAACCAATGATATAGCACTATTTAGTTTAAACTTCTGGTAAAATTGTGAAATGCATAAATGAAAAGTGAATAACGGTTAACAATTAAGATTCAATAAGTTTTATTCCATGTAATTACAATCATATAATATACCAACAAATTCATCAAATAAATGGACTCTACCATAAATGGAGGTCATCGATAAGGCATGGAAGATTACCTTTTAGGTGGTGATCTTTTAATAACTTTCATTACCCTCTGCTAATTATTTAAACTAAAATATTGCATTGATCTACATAACTGATTAAACATTTGAATGATATAAATGAATAAATAAAAAAAAATATATAAAATAATAATTTACTAAACTGGAAAATAAATAAAACTACTCTGAGCAAGCAAACATATAATATTTCAGAGTAACTTGACTTTAAAGGATGAATAAATGAAATAAACAATTATTAATGAAATATTTAGTGACGTACATTAAAGTTATCTAGCTCAGTGATAAATGATTCAGTCTAATTATCTTCAGTTCTTAGTTCAATCTAGCAAAAGCAAATATATATATATAAATACTTTTAATAATTCTCTAATTGTCCTGATTTGGATGTCCATGACAAAAATTAGATAAATTCTTTAGATTCTTTGTTTTCTTTCTGGCAATAAATTAATTTAAATTATAATCAATTCTGTATTTCTGGATCTGGTTGACAAATGCATAAGTTAATCTATTCATCCTTAACTTTGAAGTAGTTTAAGTTATTTCCTGAAATAATCCTAGATATTTCTTCATAAAACAATCTATTAACTCTTGTTTTGGTCAATTAATTGTCTATCGGTTTATTTTCCCTCTTCTTTCTTGTCGACAAATAAAATTATGGGAGGAGACAACAGTATTTATAATTCACTGAACCAAACAAAATAAACACAGGTTTTCAAAATGCGATAATCTTAATTTTCTTTCATGAAAGAATTGAAGTTTCAAATAAGACTGAATCATTTCAACTTATTCATTATGGAGTACCATGCCAAGGGGAGAGAGGAACCACTGGAAATCTAGTCAAACATACTGATTAAACTTGAACTACAGTGTATGTAGTCATTACATATTTTTTTTTTATTAATAATAATATTAGCAGTACTCTTCTATTTTCACAATTATAATTGTGAGATGAATTCACAAAAGGCTGCAGTGAACGATACACTGACCGATGATTTCCACAGTAAACAATTTAATTTTGGTCTCTCCTCTAGCAAAATATGCTCTGTTCTATTAAATTAATTATTACAGCTCTTTTTATAGATACTCAATCGTATTTATTGAAAAATGTACATTGTAATGGTCAGACTAATTATGGCTAAATAATTTAAATTTATAGATTGCAGCGCCACCTGACATTAAACTTCCGGGAATAGATCAGCACATATATTTAAATAAGATTTGAGAATTTTTTCTTTAATATAATGATAATAACCACTACACACCTGGCCAGATCACACAGAATATATGTTACTCCCAATAAAATGAATATGGAATATATATGCAGACCATAATGAAGTTAACACACTATTTAAACCAACAACAAAACAATAGGTTATTACAAAATATTATAATTGTCAGACAAAATTTGTTCTTTTCCTTAAATTAGCCATATCTCCAATATTTTTTTTTTTTTTAGTTCACATGCATGGTTGAAAACAATAGCTATTTATAAAGTGTCTAAGATTTATTTTGATTAATTTTAAAACATTAATCTTTCAATTAAATCTTATAATACAGCTTCATATGATCACCATTTCTTTCGGTTTTTGTTCTTATAATACAACTTAGTTTTTATAATTGAGCACATCTGTGGTAGAATAAATTCCTGGTCTTTAATATACCCTGGAGATAAACCTATGTATAGTTGACTCCCACAAATATAATATTTATATCATAAGCTTCATAGCATAATCACACACATATATCTCGTATAGAAAAATTATAATTAATACACCTTTCTTACAATAATTCTGGGGAGTGGCCAATTAATGTTCAACACCCGATTTAACAATATCACAAGTTAATTAATGGGTTCCTTGAATCCGATCCTGATTTACTAAAGAAAGAAAATAGTGAATAAATTCACTGTATGAATATAGTGTACATTATCATTCAACAGTGACTTGAAAACTAGAATATAATAAGTTTCATTTCTTATGCTTGCTCATACTGTTATTAAAACAGGCAAAAATCTCCATAAAAGTGCCACTCAGTGCAAGCCAGAATAATCAATGGATGCCAGGAAGGCTTGTGCATAAAATCCCTATCTAGTGCCTACTCATCCAATATCCTCAGACTAGTTTCTAGTTTGTGTCTGTCATCAGCGAGGAAGCATTGGATCTGAGAAAACTGCACCTAGTCTTAGGATCTAATGCAACCCTCCAGCAGAAACATTTTATCTCTACTTAACTACAAAACTATGAGTCTAAAATTAAAAACACAATAGTTTCAATTCAAGCTCATTAGCTTATATGAACTTAGTTTAGTACCCATACATTTTGGAGTCGTTGGTTCTTTAATAACCATAGCCACCACTATCCTATTAGGCAGGATTGGTATTAAATCTGCTAAACAGCACATGATCACCATTTCTTATGCTCGCTCATAACTGTTATTAAAACAGGAAAAACTCTCCTTACAGTAGTACTACCCAGTGCAAGCAAATACCCAAAGGCATCAAAACGTATGAATACTGAACTGAATTCAGACCTATATAAGCTAAAGAGCGTGGATTGAAAATAGTGTTTTCAATTTTAGATTTATAGTTTTGTAGTTAAGTAAAGATAAAAGGTGCCTGCTGGAGAGTTGCATTAAATCCTAAGATCTAGGTGCAGGGTTTTCAGATCCAAGGTGCTAGATAGGGATTTTAAGCACAAGCTTTCTGGCATTCATTGATTACTCTGGCTTGCACTGAGTACTTGTATGGAGAGTTTTGCTTGTTTTTATATAAGTTCTAAGATATATCAAACTTAATTCATGACAATCATTAAGAGGATTCGTTTATATACAAATGAACTCAATAGAATTGCAAAACAAACATTTAACTTAAAATACTAATAATTATATTATATTCTTTTTTGTTACACTTAAGTTATTTTAAATATTTTACAAGCATGCTCATTTGTGCTTAAAATGAATATTATACCTTTGATTATTTATCTTATAGTTTCACATTAAGGAAGAGCAAAAACAAGAAGTGATTATTTTAATTTTTTTATTATACATATCTTTTTTTAAATTCAGTTGCTTTAAAACAATTAACTATTTATTTATAATTAACTTTCCCTTCCTGCTTTAATCAATCAATAATATAAAATAATTTATTAGAATATATTTTAAAATAAAATATTAAAGTGATTAATACATTAGGACAACAATGTAAACAGTGTTTTTTTTTAAACTTACGAAGCCAATATTCTAAAGTGAAACTTGTTTGCAGTTCATTGAAGAGTTTTCTTTTTGGTCTAATACTTCTCCACGATGGCATGTATTCATTGATTCCAGTTATAAGTAGCCATAACATTCTTTAGCAAGCTCCTGTCATTCATTCGAATTATAGATTCATTTGCAAACATGCAGGATTAGGTTTCAGAAATCCATGTTAGACTGCTAGACTTCAGCAATCGGCAATTTTCCTCTTTTCTACTCAGTCATCATAATGTTTGATGCAGCTTGAATAAAACGAAAATCCAGACTTTAATGTAGCTTCGTTTAAACAAGAAACCAGACTGGTTGATTTAAAAAAAAAAATGACCATATATAGGTTTTGATGTCTTGTTTTCCACAAATTCATATTGATTTTAACACTTTTAATATCTTATTTTTGACAACATTAAGACCTGATTTTATTTATTTACAAGAATTTTTAAAACACATTCATTATTAAACTGCTTGAATTTCCCCCTTGTTTTTGAATCTCATATCTTTTTTATTATTTTAACAGAATTTATATAATTTACAAGTTTTAAGTTCTCTTAAATTTAAACATTTTTAGCAAACCTTGACATTCAATAATTTATTCCAACATTTGAATATTACCTACTTTGTTTTAAAACATTTATTCTATTATATATAATATTTAAAAATTTCTGAATGCTACATTTATTATAACCCTCGCAACTTTGAAAACTAGCTCCTAGCCAATGTTGGAAAATGCATGGCTGACACTGCAATGAATAAGGCATTATTCATTTCAAATTCTTAAACTTTGAAATAAAATAAAAAACAAGAAAATAAAATTATATTTGTATTAATGTTTTTTTGTCCATCAGGCATTTCCTAACATTTTTAATTTTGTTTGATTTTGGATATACCCAAGCTTTTATTTCATTTGCTTTCGTTCTTCTACTATCTTTTCATCACATTCTTTTCATTCATCTGATTTTTGTTCTTTGTCTTCAAGTTTATCTTTTCATATGTTAATCTGTTCATTTATTTTCCATTTCTTTCAATAGTTTTAGTTCACTATCACCCTCTTGCTTTAATTCAACAAATTTATCTTTAACTGTTTGATCTATTTTAATATTCTTGTTGAATTTCTTTTCCTTCATATAGTTTCAGTTCATTTCCTTCCTGTTTTTATGTATCAGGTACCTCTTCTACCATGTGATATTTTATTTAAACCTGTTGTTGAATTTCAATTATTATTTCCTCACAAAGTTTTAGTTCATCAACTACATATTGTTTTAACTCAACAAACTTATCTTCAACCATTTGCTCAATATTTATTCTAATAGCTTTAGTTCACCATCTTCATCTTATTTTAATGTATCAGATTCATCTTCTATCATTTGATTTTTTTTATCTGTTTCTTGGTTTTCCTTCATCTTGTTTTAACTTTCCAAGTTTAAATCCATTTGCCTTTTTTTGTATCATCTGCTTTTGTCTTCCTATAATTCTGTGGATGCTTTGGCTACAACACATCTCATTGCTTGAATAATGTGCTTATCATCTGCATCATGTCTAATTGTGATATTGCAGTATTCTTTTCAGAAAATTTTCTCTTCATTAGTCTGTTTATGCTCCATTTGTTTATATACGTCATTATCTGCATTCACAGTGCCCATATCCAAACTCTCCATCATCTTTTTTTAAGTTATCCATTTCACAACTTGTTTCTAAACTTTCTTCACAATCATCTCTTGATCTTTTTCATACTTCCCAATTTCATTTTCTTCATTTGTATATTTTCTTTAATATGCAATAAACTCATTACTATCAATTTATTTTTAACTGGATTCAACCAACTGCACCCTATCATCCCCTGAATCATTTTGAAACGTTAAGTATTTGAACGCTATTTTCTGTCAACAATGTCAGATGTTTTACTTTTTTTATAATTATAATATACAGAGAAAAATAAATTATTGTCTGATCAACCATGCCATTCATCTTTCTCAGACAAATGGGTGATTACATCAATTTGATCTAGGCCCAGTTCTGGATGTCCAAAAATTTACAAATAAAAATTAACGATGAAATAAAACACGGAGTAAATAAGTAGTCCAGACAACATTATATATAAAAACTAACACACTGTTTAAACCAATAACAAAACAATAGTTGATTACAAAATATTATAATTGTCAAACAAAATAATATTCTTTTCTTTAAATAAGCTATTTCTTCAATCTTTTATTTTTTAAATTCACATGCATGGTTGAAAACAATAGCTATATATAAAGTGTTTAAGATTTATTTTGATTAATTTTAA
The DNA here is from genome assembly GCA_028023455.1 of Epiperipatus broadwayi. Lineage (NCBI taxonomy): Eukaryota > Metazoa > Onychophora > Udeonychophora > Euonychophora > Peripatidae > Epiperipatus > Epiperipatus broadwayi. The sequence goes on along the minus strand of JAQFVV010006795.1, from coordinate 74,403 downwards.
AACATTAATCTTTCAATTAAATTTTATAGTACAACTTAGTTTTATAATTGAATACATTTGCCACAGAGTATAATTCTACATATGATCAACCCTCACAAATATCTTTTATTTATATAATCTTCATAGCATACTCACACACGTATATCTTATACAAAAAATTATAATACATTTTTCTAAAGTGGCCATTTTAGATCCAAAACCCAATTTAACAATAACAAGTTAATTATACGAGGTGGTTCTTTGAATCCGACCTCAATTTACTAGAGAAAGAACGCTATAAATTCAACATACAGATATAGAATACAATGACCATTAGTGACTTAATTAACATAATTCATGACAATAAATATGAGGGTCCATTGGGTTCATTTATGTACAAATGGACTCAATCGAATTTCAAAACCTTTATCTTAAAAATACTAATAATTATATTACATACATCTTTTTTTGAATACTTAGACTCTTGAAATATTTTATAAGTGTGCACATTTGTACTAAAAATGAATATGATATCCTTTATTTATCTGACAATTGCCATTACAAATCACAACAATATATACAGCAGCAAAAACAAGATGGAACAATTTTTTTTTTATACAAATATATTTTTTAAACTTTTGCTTCTTGCTTTAATCAATAATACAAAATATAGTTTGTTAAAATTAAACATATACTAAAACTTAAAAATGAATAATACAACAGAATAACAGTGTAAATAATTTTTTTTAAACATGCGAAGCAAAAGTTCTGAAGTTGGACTACTCTACAGTTCATTGAGGGTTTTCTATTTCCCACAATGTATTAATTGATTCCATTTGTAATTTGCCATAAAGTCCTTTAACAAACTCATGCCAATGAAATCTGAGATTCAGGCTTTATTTGAATTAGATTCCTTCACAGCACAGTCAGGTTTCAGAGATCCAGGTTAGATTTCAGCAGTTAGCAGATTTCCTCTTTTCTGCTCAGTCACCATAATGATGATTCGATGCAGCTTGAATAAAGTGAAAAATCCAGACTTTAATGTAGCTTGGTTAAACCGAAAATCCAAACTGCTTGACTTTAAGAAAAACTGACCACATATAGGTTTTGACATCTTGTTTTTGATATCTTTGGATCTTGTTTTTAACACCTTTCATATTTTATTTTTGACACCTTTATTTAAACTTGCAAATCACTGTAATTATTAAATTGCCTGAAATTTTCCTTTAGTTTCAAATCTCATACCTCAAAACAGGTGTAATCTTTATTTTATTAATTCTTTTTAAATTTAATTATTTAAATTCTATTTCTTAAAATTGAGATGTTTTGCAATATATTCCACATATTCTTTTAACTTTGATAAGAGCAACAACTTCAACATAATTCATATAATTATATGAGTTAAATATTTTTAACAAATCTATTACATTATTTAATATGACATTTAATAATTTATTCTAAATTTGATTATCTACTTTATTTTAAAGCATTTATTCTATTATATATCTAGTTAAAAACTTCTGAATGCTATATTAGCATCCCTCACAACTTTGAAAACTTGCTCACAATCATGTGAAGACCATATGGCCAACACTGAAATAAGTAAGACATCCATTGCAATATATTGATCACACCTACAACCAGCCCCTTCCAGATCTTATTCACCTCAGTCAATCTCTCTAGGATGTTTATGAATAAACAAAAATAATAATAAAAAATAGAAAGAAGAAAAGGAAACAAAAAAAATATTTCTTGTGAATCTCAATTTGTTTTGAAACAAACCTTGTTATATATAAGAAATTTTGATAAATTTGGCAGTTTCTTGTTTGAATCTGTTTCACCCCCCCCCCCCATAATTATAAATTATGATTAATTAATAAAAAAATTATTTTTTTAATATAAATAAATAAAATATTTAAGAATATCAGGATACTTTATTCGTATTCAAATGATTTCACTTAACCCTTTTACTGCCTAGCCTACACTGTTTATAAATGTGATTATTTCTGGACTATCATACCTTATGCCATTTTTTTTATGAACTTATAAGCTGACTATACAATGCTACAATATATATATATTTCTCATAATGATGCCAATTAGTGTTAAGCTTCAGTAATCAATAGATGGCCGAAGGTGGGGTCATGTGATGTCATTGGATTTATTCTTTACATATATACAGGTAAAATATCATTAATTCAAACATGTTTAAACACTTCTATTTAGCAAAACAATTTTCCTACAATAAATAATTTTGTGCATACATATACAAACAAAATTAAAAAAAAAACCATTCAGTAAATACCTATAAATTAATGTCTAATTGCAATGAATTTTATGTCTTAGCAATGATTGGTGTTATAATGAGGCAATAAAAGATGTAACATAGAAATGTAAAAAATTCACAAAATCCAAAAACACATGAAACCAGACTTTAGGATAATGAAGATTTAAATAATCCATTTTTAAATATATTTCCACTGCAAGAAAGATTACTGTAGCGAAGACATGATTGTATTAAATTTAATCAAAGACCTATTTGGAATTCTTAGAGATGAAAACTTTATTTGAATCATAGCTAAGGATATTTAAAATAACTCATATTTTTCCAAACTACAATTGTATTTTTTTTGTTAACCATAATTACAAAAAAATTACATTATTACCATCTTGAATTAAAAATCCAAATAAATGGCTAAAAAATAGAAGAATATTATCTCAAACTCTGAAATAAATGGGACTCTAAGTCATCTATATGGTCAATTACTATTATTTATGATGAACTCTAGTGAAAATTATATTTTAATATGACTCATCATGATCAGAATAATTAATCAAATAAGCTTACTCTTTGACAAGTAAAAGATGCTGCTGAGTATTACCGATTACAAAAGAATATCAATAAGGTTACTAAAAATAAATTCCAAGATAGTAACTGCTAAATGAATCATGGGTCCCAATCTTGTGAACCTGCTTTTTGTACACCAATAATATTATGCATATGCAAAGAGTTATATATACATGTAACATATTTTTGAAAAGATTGTGCGACAATTAGCATATATAGCAATTATTTACACATTCTGCTTTTTATTTATTGATTAAGAAATCATTAGTATATTACTTTTAATCACATAATGAGTAGCAAGAGTTGATTATGAAATGACAGAACATGTCTTCAAGTTTTTTTTCTTTTTATGAGCAAATCTGAAATCCCCCAGAGTGCAATCATCTACCCAGAGTAGAAACTTAAGACCATCCTTTTCACTATGACATATTCCGCAGATAATCTTTGCTTGTCAGGTCTGCTAGAGAATATCAAACACCTAAATCTCCATGTTCAGTCTTGATTGGTCAATATTTTTCCATTGCAATCACTCTTACACAAGGTACAAATGGTTTCTATCTTAGTCCCTTCAAAAGGATGAGTATGTTCCATTTTTTTTTAACGGTGCATCTTTCAACTACCCCCCTCTCAGTAAGCATACATTTTGTAAACGATCTTGTCAGCTAAATTAGTAGATCTAACACCAAACCACCACTTCCAAGTTGTGAGGTTATCCTCATGCATTTTGTTGAAATCTTTATATTTTATTCAAAATTATTATTTGTATGTTAAACAAGCTATTACTTATTTCAGTTCGATATTTCATTTCTGTAATGTTAGGGTTGTGAAGTGTGAATAATGAATAAAAAAAATTAGAAACAAATCAGAAGCCTTTGAGATGTAACCATGGAGAACGACGGAAAAAAATAGTTGGATGAATAAAAATGAATAAATGAGAAAGTTTTGAAAAGAGTAAATGAAAAAAGATTGAGAAAATTATAATAGAAACTGAATTGGGCATGTATTAAGTATAATGAAAGATGTTTTGGAGGGAATGTTGAATGGAAACAAGAAAATTGAAAAAGAAAAGATGGGAAGAAAAATGTGTAATTGAAGTTATGGGCAATGAAGCGAATGGGCTGGAAAAAATAGATTAATTTACTCTAATTGCTCTCTGGACTTGTCCATAGAACATCATTAAATAAATAACTAATTCCTATTTTTCAATATTTTTATTATTTCAATACAGCTGAAATAAATTACGCAAAATTTGACTTTCCTAGAAAAGAAGACAGAGCACATCAGATGGACCATTTGGATACCAAGTCATTCTCAAAAACTACATCAAAGAAGTTTTGACTTAAATTTTCTTTCAAATTCAATTTTAAAAATATATTGTTTTCTAAAAAAGAAAACATTATACAATCAGTTTCTAAGTAAGATTTTTATGTTTAATTTCTTTTTCTTTATCAAGAGTATGTTTAATGCCTTTTGTTTTTATATTTTATGAATATCAAGTAAAATGATTAATAACATTAAACGATTTACTTTAAACGTAAAAAAATAACTCTGGACACATGAGAGATAAGGGTTAAGTTAAATGACTCGATTAATTTTAATTATAACAAAATTGAAAGTCATTCCAGACTTACATAGGCTGATGTTTAAAAAAAAAACAACGCAGATCAGTAAAATTTTCCTATCTGTTTCATCTAAAAAAAATACTATTGAGAGATAGCTCAGTTGGTTAAAGTGTCACCTTAAAATTCGATATTCAAGAATACGAAGATATAAGTTAGACTCCTATGTTAATATTGTCACTGGTAAGGCCAGCAACACCTGAACAAGAGTGGAGAATACTACTATTTGAAACATTGTGTAATTACTAACCAGTGTAGTTCTATTTGTGTGTTATTACTAACAAGTTGTCTGCAATTGAAAAGTTTAAATAAAATTTTCTGGACATTCGACATTTAATGATAGAAATAGTCCAACATATTATATCTGTTAGATCGTATATGTTTTTTAAAAAGACCAAATTTCATTTCAGTTAGATAAGATTATCAAATAAACATAAGAGATAACTGAAGAAAACCATTCTCATTATTATAAGTATAGCCAATCGAATTCCAAATGAAAAGACATAAAAAGACAACCCAAAAAATAATGAATTATGCGATAATTATATAATCCAACCTCTGAAACCCAAATACATCCATATATAGATGTCAGTCCATTATTCTATTTATTTGAGATTTTTCCATGTCATCTTTCAACTTCTGCGCCAAATATTTTTTTCTAAAATACTCCAACAACATGCCTAATTATAGATCTCCACTGCATTCTATTCTCAGCCATGTCTTCCCAATGAAAACAATCAACACTGCACTTATTTAGTATGTCTAGAAATAATCTTTCATAAATAAAAAATCCAACAGAATTACTTTCTTCTTTTTCCTTTTTGTTATTAATTTTTTTATTAATAATGATAGTTTTAAAGAAAAATTTCTATGAAATAATCTTTGTAATGTAAAGGTCTGCTTCCCCCCAAGAAAACCAGGTTCAAATTCATTATAATCTTTTACGAAATTTTTAATTGCTTATTTATTTCATTTGTTCAATATAATGAAGAAGTGATTTACATTCTAGAGAACGGAAGAACATATTGATTGGTCCTATGAAAAAAAAAAAAGCTCATTTTTGAATAAATTGTTTAAAAAAATTCCATTATCCAGATTAGCATTAGCATATCGATCACATCACATCCATTCTTTCTAATCTACTACATTTTTTTTTCTACTATCATTCAATGACATACAAATTAAAGCAGATACTCTACTACTTACCAGAGATGCAATAAATGAAATCACACAAGATCCTGCAGATGTAAGATGTGTGAAAAATATAGTTTATTTAATTGCATGGTTTTCTATAAGTCATAAAGTCCACCCCCCCCCACCCATCCCTAATAAAATTATTATGAATTGCATAGTTTTTAATAACCAACTTTGAAATTACATATAGGAATTTATTTATGTATGTGGGCAACATATTGATAATATTGGTTCTTAATGCAACAATTTGTTAATTTGATAACACAATTCTTCACCCACCAAATCAACTGTGAAATTTTTCATTTTTAAAACAACATTAATGATTTAATGTCCTGAAATACGGTAGTGCTAAAGTAATACTTATAAAATATACAGATTTTTAATAAAATAACCCAAAACTTATCTATATATTAAGAAAATCATAATAATCGATTCATCCATCTATCATGCATGACATGGGGTTTGAGTCTGATTTAAATGAATCATCAAATCTTTTCAGGTCACAAACAAAACTTAGAATTTTTTTTTTCCCACGCTAGATAGCCCTCAGCCAACTCAAATAGCTGATAATGGTCAGTAAATGGGTGTCTAAACATTTTTAGCTAGCGTGTAAAGATTCCAACTAATTTCTAAAATCAGATGAACGTCAATATGCTAATAATAATATATGTCCATTATTGTTGGGAAAAAGTAGGTGGGTATCACTGTTACAGGCTTTGGGCCCAAGACTATTTTTATTATTGTATCATTTTTAATAGTCAAATTATTTTATTCATTATTTACAGTATTTTACAAGACAATTTATATTTGAAAATAATATGACTTTTCCTTTCAATGTTTTTCCAATTGCAGAGAGCTTTATTTTTGTTTAGGCTGAAAATTTCTTTTACTCAATATTAATAACTTTGTTAAAATACTAACATTAATAAACAAAAATGATACAAATATCAAGATCCACAGCATGCCAATCCTTTTATCTTCGTTAAAGACTATCAGCTGGAAAATTTACAGAACACTAATTTACAAAAAAGTAAAGCAAATAATTGTTAAATATTGTAGACGGTCATAATTAATTTTCACATTTGGTAAACTAATAAAGTGCTTTTTTAAAAGATTCAACTTTTGAGGCCATGCTTTCGATCCACAGAATATTAAAATAGTGTGTGTAGAGTGCAATGATCGGAAAAGAAAATTTAAAAAGGCACAGTTTATAGGTAATAACAACCAAGTGATAAACAAAAAAGACATATAGTGTTATCACAAAAGTGGAAGATATTAACCACTGAGCATTAATGTATTGTTTTCTTCTAATAATACCAGTTTAGCCGATAAGTTTGAGCTCTGATTAGACCCCCTCCCCCAGGCCCAAAGCATTGCTCAGGGACTTAATTAATTAATGTGTGACATAAATTTTAATCTTTTCTTGAGAAGCGAATTAATGCCACTTATAAAATTACATAAGGATAATATAAACCATTTTCTCTGAATATCAGCACCATTTGGTTCCAAACTTTGTTAGATACTAAAATTAATGGATGTATTGTAAACACACATCAAATGTTTTCAACATGTATATGTACTAGAAACCTATTAGTAAATTAATTAGCACTACTCATATTTGAAAATAAAATAAAAAAGAAATCCAATAAATATTTAAAAATTAACATGCTCATTGGTACCTGTTATAAAGGGGATCATTGAAGTAGAAAAAACACTTTTTCAAATTCTTTTAAATTTTTTAAAAAAGAATTCATAAAATATTACATGGGAAAAAGAAAGAAACCTGACTTGCATTTCAAATCAAGAAGTAAAAAGGAAGGAAGTTAATCAGAAAATATAAATAATTGTTTTATTATTTTAATTACTGCTGTAGAAAAATTTTATATATAAAAATAAGCATATACAGTATTTAAAAGGTTTACATAGCTATTAAAATAAATTTATTCAGAAAATAGAAAATACTTATACATAAAACTAGGCAGGAAAATCAATATTTGTTTCAATCTTGAATTGCGTTTGGGTTCCTTATAGATTTATAATGAAAGAGTAAAAGATCTACTGATGCTATTTGCATGTGGTTTAACCACCACAGCATCCAATTACTGCACTATCAACCAAAAATTAAAAAAAATTTACTATCTTTTTGATCAATTTATAATTTTTTGTTTTATTTACATTTTGACAAAGGTCTGATAAAAAGAAATTTACATCTAAAGTAAAAATCCATTTACTTATAAAAAAATCTGAAGAAAAGTTTAAATTAGACTAGCTTGGAGAAATAACTTCAAGACTATATCAACATTGCCAGTCTCAGTACCCAGACTTAGTAATCGGGACAAGTAATCCCCAAACAAGCTGTTTTTTTTTTTTGAGTACCTAGCCCACAGCCAATCCCCAGGAACTGATAATTAGATAGGGATCTCAATATTATTATCCATAGATTAAAGATTAAATGAATATTTCCAAGCAGAACTGGATACAAAAACAAACAATATAAGTATAAAATGATGAACTTAATCATTACTAAGAAATATTATTCTTATAAACATTGAATCCATAATTAACTATTATCTTTTTGAATAGAAATGTTATGCAGTGATCTTTCGATGAATCAACACCACCTGCTGGTAAGTCCAAGTGCAAATGCTCTCCAACCTTCCCCATACAGTCAAGTTTTTAACAATTGTATCCCAAACATCTTAGAAATAAAAGTCCTTTCTCTTATCTTCATCCTCATTAAAAAAAGTTAGGAGATATTGCAGTAAATATTATAACTAAACTATAATTTTAATAAAAAATTTCCACTTTATAATTAACAATTTCAAAATAAGATAACAACATGCAAAGTGCTAAAAATTACGCATATAGATTTATATCTATAAAGATTTATGCATTTAATCCATTAAAATTGAAGATGGGCAACCAATGACAACATTGTAGTTACTAGCATGAAGTTTAAGACATCAAGATAAAAAGATATTTGTACATTTACTTATTTAGTTCTATGTTTTACATCATTCCTTATGTTCGTGTAAATAAATGTGGAGTAATTTGGAGACAGCTCTGGTAGAATAAACAAATGTAAATCTTAACTCGAAAAGAAATTTAAAAAAATATCAATCAACATACTCAACTATCTAGATTCTTCAAAATTGTGTACTCAATAAAAATAATTCATGAATATATTGTTTTAACAATCTTATTAACATTGTAAGAGCTGCACAGTGAAGACAGAATTTTTAGTTTGTTTTCATTTAATAAATAAATAAAACTTTTTTTTAAATTAAATACTTTTATTTACTGTGTATAAGCAAATAAATTTCTTCAACCACAATTGGGGTTTTTAGATTTAATTTGAAATAAAAGCATAGGAGGGGGGTTTCAGAAATTAATTAAGTCAATCACTATTTTTCATAACAAGAGATTGAATTAATTTCTGGATCCCCCATGCTTATTATTTCCAAATTGAATCTAAAAACCCCAATTGTGGTTGTAGAAACAATTATTTTTTTTGCTGATTAGTGCTTGGTAAGTAAGAGCATTTAATATAATAAAAAATTTTATCTCTATTTTTAACTTTTTAGTATTGGCATAGTAAATGAGTATATAAAACAGTATTGTACTTTAAATCAACTTGACACTAATCGATATATATATCATTAAATATTTCTGCTGTAAATTAATATGTATATCCCTTATACATATATATCATATTCAATATGCATACATAATTATATGTGTATATTAAAAGCATTAAGTAACTCATTATATGAAGACATCCTTTTGGCTGAAAAATATTTAACTTTTTTTTTCAATTAAAATGTATGATTTTACTTTAAATCAATTTGATACTTATGGTTTATACATATCATTACAAATTTCTGCAATAAGTTAATATGAATACTCCTTATGTATAATATCATTCTTAGGATGAGTACATGATTATATATATGTATAATAAAGCATTAAGTAATTTAAAATATGAAGACATCCTTTTTGATGAAAAGTGGTGAACATTTTTTTCTTTTTATTTGAAATTTTTTATTAAAAAAAAACTTAACAAAACTATATGGAAACTAACTTTATTTTATTCTAACTTCAAGCTTTAAATTGAAATCAAAAATATTACACATATTACTTAAAACATATTGAATTTCTAAAAAAAACTTTTAAATTTGATATCAAAATTTTCCCGCCCAGTGTTCTATATTTGGTAGTGATTAAAAAATAAGTACAAACTTCAACAAATTATATTGAATTTAAATCTATTAAACTTCAATTTTGAAATAGTGTAACTTTACTCAAACGTTCAATTGAAAATGAAAAAAATCTCTATACGCCCCTCTCATGGGCCTTACTTAAGACATATTGACGTTCTGAAAATGAATTTTAAATTTGATATCAAAATATTCAATATTTCACCACCCTGTGGTTCCAGATCTAAGAAACTAGGTCTTCTACCTAATATATTATAATGCTATTACTTAGGTAGTGATTTAAATGAAATGTACCAAATTTCAACAAATTATATTGAACTTAAGTCTATTAAATTTCAATTTAAAATTTTATTCTAACTTAAATGATAAAAGTAATTACAAAAGTTCACAAATAGATTATAATTTAAATAACAGCATTAAAAACTTTGAATTCATCCATTTAAATTAAATCGCATATCAAATTATTGTGTCAGATATGAATTGAATGAGGTATTTTCCTTCAAATTGCTAAGTATAAGTAATACTTTCATTATTGATTTCGGATGCTAATTGGGGTAACACTGCATGTTGGCAATGATTAATCTTGTTCAGTCCAGTTTTCTACCAATTAATAGTTTATTTTTGAAGATATTTTAATTTTTGTATGTAAATGGCATTTGAATCAGAACATAACAAAATTTTAATTCATTTCATCATGGCATGGTGCAATGAAACTTTTTAAATTATGATTGTAAAAAAAAAAGGTGCATTATCTTGAAACCTTATTTTTTCATTTCAAATGTTTTCAGTAATAATGTTGTTTTATATATATTAAAACACTCATTTTAGCAAGGGGAAAAAATATGTGTAAATTGAAGGTTCAGACACAAGTGTTTTATTTCTCAATATAAATTAATCATTTAATAAATTATTTCATTTTTAAGTACACTTATTAAAATATTAATTATTATAGAAAATAATTTAATTTCCTTACAGAGTAAATTCTAACTGAAGGCTACATATAAACAAAATTACAACATTTTAAATCTTGTCTTAATTATGTTTAATTTTCTATGAAAAGGTAATAAATAATAGAAAAAATATCTTTTTTTTTGCCAAAATCATCCTAATGATTAAATTTGTTTTAAAAAGCACAAACAAATCGTTCTTTTTTAATTTCTGAGAAAATATTTGTTTTGTGAAAATAAAAAAATGAATTTCTAGTTTCCCTATTATAGCTGTCCTCCATTTAATCTGTGGACTCATACACACAGTTTAAAAAAAAAAAAACAATTCGTAAATTTGAAGTTATATATTTTGCATATGCAATCACTAGTATGAATGTGAGTACAAATCGTCTCGTTTAGTCAACTTCTCGGTTCATGCACTCAGTGACATGACGGTGATCACTAAATAAAAGCATTGCTTCACTACATTGCTGCTTGAATTTACAAAATAAAGATTTTCATTTAAAATGGCCTACAAGTTAATGATCATGGTAATTCTATAAAACTAAGTCTTACAAAAAAGACTTTTATGTCCCGATTTATTACTACCCTGACTTTTTCACACCCTTATTCTTAACTTTTTGTGCTAGTTATTTTTCACTGGTGCTTTAATGCTATAATTATATAAATTAAATCTTAGATATAAGTGTATATTAAAAACATGTATCATGGAGGGTTTGGTATTACTCATGTATTCAAAGGTCTATACAAAGACTGAAAACCAAATGGCTGTAAATGGACGTAGGTACAAAACTATATAATTTTTCACACGATTTAGTCATGGATTATACTTTTTTAAAAAAAAATCTTTATATTATGCCTATCAATTAACCAGTTCTGAGTTTCAAACAAGAGCATGAAATTTATATATTGCATAACCCATGAAATAAATGGAAATGATTCTCCTGTTACACTACACTATACTATTTTCAAACTGTCTTAACAGTTTCCACTTCCTTTATCATACAGTAATCCCTAAAAATTTGGTTCTCTTATAATAAGCAAAAATAAATTTTATAATAAGTTATTCTCATTAATTTCATCTACAACTCAACAAAATCTGTTCCATCTATCCATGACAAAATCTGAAATTTAATTTCTGTTTCTATTTTCTCATATTCAACATCGAATGGACAAAAATATCCCCTATCTTTAAATACTCTCGTGATCTTTAATTACGTCAATATAATTCAATAAGCCATTTACATTCACTATTCTTAATATAGATTAATAATAATTGAATGGTTGAATTTTGTAAGAAATTAGATCTCAAATGATAATCGTGTCGTAATCCAATGGCTTTGAACCCAGTCTGCTGCTTTAGTACTGTACTTAATGAAGTGAAATATATAATTTCAGAGAAATAGTTGATGCCGCAATTATGTACTGTGGTACACAATCACAAATCATGATAAAATAATGAATTCAGAATTTCAGTTATCTGCAACAAGTTGAAGAACTTGCTCAAATTTATAATCCAATGAAAGATCTAATAACGAATTCTAATGTTACTTCATCACAAAAGTGTACACCAACATTTTGTGTCTAAACAAGTGAAGATCAAGGGAGTTGAAAAAGAAAACACTATTATCTAATACAGTAACATGAGCTGGCAAATTAAAATAAATATATATGTGACAATTTTATATATTGTATAATTCTCTTTTTTCGATTTAACCAGATATTATTTGAAAGATTTACATATATCTTTCCCTGCAATCCTGATCAGCTAATATATGTATTCTTTTACACCTTATTCAGTTTGTCCATCTACTTGATTTGTGAAAGGCATTCTGTGCCATTCAGAACGCATAACTACAATTATATTTAAATTTTTCATTTTTTAAAACAAGATTATATATAAATAAAATACTTTTTCCTTTTAATATTCTCATTTTCAAAGCTTGGTAAGTTTAATATCAGCAATTTTGTCAGCAGTTTTACTTTAGTAATTAATTTACATATTATTTTTTTCTAATTTAGCTTTGAGTATATTTGCATTGTAAACTTATAATGTGTAAAATTTTATTTTGGATTTCATTTCTATAAACTGTGACCTCAATATTTACATATATGCACATAATTTACATTTTTAGCGCAAAAATGAACAACAGTATTTAAAAAAACAAAACCGGATGTAGATTGAACATTCACATATATGCAGATGGGCAAACTTGCAAATATTCATTATATTCGTTAACAAATCTATTTTTTTCAATTCAATTCTGCCATCTAGTGTAAGTTTGAATAATCAATAGGTGTCAAGTGGTAGTGTTTAATAAATTTCTACCCAGTGCTGTCCTATCCAATATCCCCAGACTAGTTTCCAGCTTATGGCTTTCTTCAGGGAAGAGTTCTGAATCTAAGTCTAAAGCACATGGATTTTTTCGTGTGTGTTTTGCAACTTTCTATCAGAAGTCATCTTTTACTATCAAGCCATCAGTTTAAAATTCAAAAACATTTAATGTTTTAAATTAACCAGTTTACTTGCATAGTTATTTATATGGATTTGGAACCAGTTCAGTAACTACACATCTTGTTTTCATTAACTTGTTGGCTTAGATTCCAAGCATTAAGGTGTTCCTGAATTTCACTCGTAGCTTGATAGCAAAAAAAGGAGTAAGTGATTATTGCTGGGAACAAATGTGCATTAGATCCCCCCATAAAATCAAGATGTAGCTGATCAAATCCAAAACTCCTCACCAATGGAAACCATAAGAGATATGGACAGCAAGAGGATTTATTAAGCATTACCTTCTGATATCTATGATTGCAAGCTTATACCAGGTGACTAAACTATAGGACCCATTTATTGTATGTAGCATATAGACAGACCTCCTGACATTTTAAAAATTACATTTGTTGTAACTAACTTGATATAAATAATTGATCTGAATTTATAGCATATAAGTAATGCTTTAAATTATGTAACATTAAATACCAAATAGGTTATTATCCAAGGTGGCAGTGTGCACGAATCTTTTTTAAAACATTCTTATTTATTACAAAAATAAATTGAGAAATTAAAGACAAAAAATTATTTATCAAGTCAAATAAATATAATCATTCACAATGAAATAGAATAAAAACACATTACTTGACTTACCTTTAGAGGTTTCAAATGATTTGGCAAGGTACAACCATTCATTTCTTCCATGGCAAGAGCAGCTTGGGATGTTTTCGCAAACTTGATGTAAACAACACCTAGTTAAGATGAGCAATAGAATTACATATATAATGAATAAAATTGTAATTTAAGCGATTTCACTCTTTAAAAAAGGTATGTCAAAGTTTATTCGTTTGTTACATATAACATAAAGACATCTCTTGTTATGTGATACTATCTCGACCATAATTCTACCATTTTCATTTTTTTTTAAGTCTTTGTTAAACTCAAATTGATAAACCCATTTCTCAATATAAAGTTACATGCCAAAATACTTTGGGACTGCTATATCCATGATATTTGGTTCCAAAACCTTCAGGTGAGTATACAGACAGTACTGAATGCTCTATATAGTAAAAATAGTGTGTGCAAATATGTTTCTATTTCAAAATTATATATACGGATTAAGATAAATATTCAAATCACCCTTCCGAACATTATATTTCAGCAAAGCCCTATGAATATATATGACTGAACTTATAAGTCAACTGAAGTTCAGTCATATTTATTCACAGAGGGCATTGCTGAAATATCATAACATTCTATTTAATTTTCAGCTAGCGAAATGCACTAGAATATTTTCTTATATTAAGACAAATATAGAAACAACAAAATATATCTAAACTGCATAGTTTCTATGCAATAGGCAAAAAGTATAGATCATTTATAATTAATGCTCAATATTTATAGTCAATGCTCCACACTATTTAATACAATGATAGAGTGAAGGACTCTAAAAATTCAGTCCATAGACCATGGATCAGCCCTGTTATTTCTGGTGCTCAAACTTTTGAAACTTTGAGCAATATATTCTTTGATTAGTCCAGGATAGCTTAGTGGTAAAATGAACTAACTTTGGTTCAAAAACTATGGATTGTGCCACTATCTCTGTCACTTCTGGACTTAGGACAACTTACGAATTCCTGAAAAAAAAAAACCCCCATTCGATCACTTTTCTCTTTTGCCCTGCATAATTTGGTCTAATGGTATACTCGAGAATTGGAGATCTCTGATTCACTGCTCAGCCTTAACATTTCCAGTGCTCAAAATTACAAATTCCCAGGTAATATAGATTTATTTTACCCTACCTAGTTTAATGCAATGGCAGATTCTAAACATTGAGTCCACAGACTGCAGTTCAATTTGGCATTTTCGTTTCTTATGCGAACTCGCAACAAACTATTTCAACATTTTGCCCACCATTAATAAAGATTTCATTAAATTTCAAAAAAAAAAAAGAATTATATCCAAATTAAAATCAACTTGTGATATCTGTAACAATTATTATGTAACACATTAAAAACAAAGGGAGAATTATTAATTTTTTCCCTTCGGTTCTTCTTACAATAAAAATTGATTTTGATAATATACAAATGATACACTATCTAAATGATAGTAAATTATTACCTTATTTTAACCACATTTCTGTACTAAGTAGGAACCAACAACTTGCAATGATTATGACCGTTTTGAATTACAAAATTAAAAAAAAATTTTTTTTTTTTTTACACATTTCTAATTTTTCTTTTGTTTACTACTTTTTTTAAGCTTGTAGCAAGGTAAATCAGTGGATGAATAGATCTACTACCAAGAATGATTATGTATAAGGCACATCAGATAAAACTGTGATCCATTAGTGACAGTTGCTTATAAGAACAATGATTATATATATCAATCTGCGAAACATATCCATGTCCACATAAAGAGCATGTTAATCCATTTTTCTGTTTGATATTGTGGGATATCGTCTTTTATTTCTGAAGAAAACTTTTCTTTCTGGAATATTTTGATGCTCTATCTAATTATAGGTCTTAAATGATTCTATTCTCTGCCATATCTTTCCAATAAAAATCAACCATCATTGCACTTGTTTTAGAATAATTCTTATATTATAAATGGGGTCTATTTTTCATGAAAACCCTTTTAGAAAACCTTGCATTGTTTATTTATTTCACATCCAACAAAAGATGTGATTTTACCTTTGTATTTTTAAAATTTTGTCAAATACTGCATTGATAAGGTGTCTATGCCTCACTTCCATATAACAAATTATTTAAAATAACAGTTCCATATACTACTACTTTAGCTGCAGCAATTATTTCCATATGATGGGATACCTTATATTTGAATTGGTTAAAAACAGTAGTGGTACTCAGGAGTCTCTCAACATATAAGACAATCAAAGTTTATAAAATGATCAAAATATTTAAATTGGCTGACATTCTCAAGATGATGACTATCCAAACTACAAGTTGCTAAGGGTTTTTCTTACATCACTGGCTGATTAAAAAAAAAACTTGAATTTTTTGATAACTAATTATGAAACCAAAATCCTTATATGATGTATTCAAAATCGTGATTAACATGATGGATTATAAAATGATCGGGGTAATACATTCCAGCATTTGAAGCGGACATAAAGAAAATATTGTTATATATAACTTTTCATCTTTTAATAAAGTGCAGAATATTGAAATAAACTTCTCCAAAATGAAACAGTGGATTCTGAAGAAAGATATCCCCCTTCCAATAATTATTAATGTATAAAAACAATATGACTTTCAAGCATGATAAATATTTTATATAAAATAATGCCATCATTTTCAAAAATATGGTATTTAGGAATTTTATTTTTCCTGATGAATAAAGATTTTTTTTAAAAAAAACGTAAAGATGTAACAGTGAAACAAGCTGCCTGAAGAGTCTAAAAATTACAAAAAAGTTCAAAAAAAAAAAGATAAGATCCAGGTATCAATCTCAAGAAGAAAAAAATTAAAAGCCTCAAAATATAACAACAAGTAAATAGAATTTGTAATGTCAGATTGTATTTACAGTTTTCAAAGAAAAAATAATTTAAAAACTTTCCATTATCCTATTATATATTCCAAACAATAAATTAATTGTTCAAATTCAATTTATTAAAGCAATTAAACTACTTTTCTGTTGTAGAAAGAATAACAGAATGGTTTGATAATTTACAATTATTAATATTTAAACAATTAGTTAATCTTTCTGTAATGTTTTTCAAAGTGAGCATTTACAATTTTCGAGTAATGAAAGGGGGGGTGGTGTAATTCTAAAAGATAATTTTTTTTATATACAAAAATAAGAAAACAGACTGAAATAGTATGAAAGCACTAATATAAAATACAAAATGAACTGGATTAAAAGTACAGAAAGCA
This sequence comes from Epiperipatus broadwayi, assembly GCA_028023455.1. NCBI lineage: Eukaryota > Metazoa > Onychophora > Udeonychophora > Euonychophora > Peripatidae > Epiperipatus > Epiperipatus broadwayi. The sequence continues at coordinate 57,212 of JAQFVV010006795.1, read as the reverse complement.
GTAAGTAATCTTAATAAAGGAAATAATATATATATAATAGAAATACACAAATAGTTCAACAACACAAGAAAATATATCGAATAGAAAAGTTGTAATCATAAAATGCTTATTTGATAAACAGAGCAAAATTCTCCATACAGTATAGGAAATGTGATCATGTGATGCTTAAAATGCTTATTTAATAAAATGATGGTAAATAAAAATTACAACTTATTAAAAAATAATATCACAAACAGAAACTATCTTTAAAAGTGTATATTAGGAGTGCATTTAAGATATATTAATTCACAAACCATGATTTAGTATAGTAGCTTACATTTCTAATAGTTATCATTATCCTGCTCTAGAATAATCTAATCTAGGCTTGAGGAAGCAAACAGTATAGACAAGTCAAACACTTGATATAGACATAATTTGCAAAGGGAACTGCTCTTGGGCACACGATTTATGTTTAAAAGATAAGACTTGCAATCAATTCCTTTTAACAAATAAGAGGATCGGAATGAGTTGCAGGAATAAATGGAATCTCCAATGACATAATAAATGCTGAATATGTTAGAACACATTCATCAATCGGAAACCAGAGGCTCAGCATTCATGGACACTCAATTTATTACCTCACGCAAATGAAAGACACACACCCCCATAGTATTCTTTAATGCTATCTTAATTTTTCATAGGGACTTTTTCATAGTGTCTTGTAAAATATTCAAAAACATGGTTTTAATTTTCAGTCATCTCTGATACGAGATAAAAGGCCAAACAATTTTAACTTGCTCTTTTAAACTTTTGTCGCAATTTTTTTTTTTACTTTTTTGGTATAATTTACTAGAAATGTTTTGCATCCAATCAATTCTCATGACTAATTTTTTATGACATTTTCTTTCAAATGCCAAGATTTTTTTCACCGATTGTTTTATGATTCTTTTCGTATTCACTTAATTTGGTTCTTGAATTTAGCTTATACCCGACATTTGTTAATAAATACTACTACTATTTCTGAGATATATAAAAACTACATTGACTTACTACAGTTCCATTCATTCTAACTTTTCATTTTCTCTTCTCCTAATCAGTATTTTCTTTGTCCAATTCTACATAAAAACCATTATCTCTTTGCTTCCTCCTTTAATATTACAAATGTGGATTTTAATGTCTTTCATCCGAAAAGATTATTTGGTCACCTGAATCTTATTCTCATTCCAAGCACTGATGATTCTTTGCATTGTTCTTTGATCTTATCTATTACTCATTGCAAATATATTGAATATGCTTGATAAGATTAGATTGCCTTATACTATCCCTTTTCTGATCAAAACTCAATTTCTTCATATATTCTCATGGCTATTAGTAATTTATCATAGAATTCTCCAAAAAGTTAACTTATCATCTATTCCCCCAAATTTTTATTTTAACAAATCAAATAATAAATTAAAAATACTAAAATTTAGAAAAGATAAAAATGTAATTTTTGGTCCAAAATATATATTTATATATGGATTTTAATCATCAATTGCCTCTAAAAAAAATTTAGTGATGTTACAAAGCATCACTCTGAACATTTTTTCAAAGATGTTACATTATGGATTTGCCAGTATCTCAAGATTTAGCTTCACCATCTAAGACTCTATTCAAATCAAAATCCCAATTTTTAATCAAGAATCTACAATTGAAGAATTCGTGTAAAAAATAAAATTCTTACAAGATTCGAAATAAATTTCCTTATGCAGAGCCAACAATAAAATTAAATGGATTTGATCTCCTCTAGACCAAACTGGAGTGTCATCAACAGATTCAGGACAACTCATGATCATTGCGTTCATATTCTTCATAAATGTAATTTATCAGCAAACTGTGAATGTGGGCAAATATAAACTATGAACCGTATCATTAATGACTGTTTGATTTATGGCCACAGTAACAGAACTGAAGAACTTAATAATCACTCATGAATCTATTTCCTCATTGGAATCTCTACAGGTTTCTTTGTGGTATCATGTTGGAAAACCTGTCTAAATCCACAAGCTAATTAGATAAATTAATATGGTGATATTACCACCTTTTACACATTAAAATAAATTTATTCAGCAAGTAATATTTTTAAAATCAAACTTTGCACCTCTATTAATAATTTTTATTAGTTATTCATTAGACTACAAAAACATTATTCATTATTGGATAATCTCTAGTCTAATGAATGACTAATAAAAAATATTAATATACTTTCATTAAGTGATTTGTGTGAAAGTTGTGAAGGCAGCACGCTTGACATTTATCAATAAACTATAGTAATTTGCTATCATTATATATACAATGACTAATGATAAAAATATGTCTAAGAGATTATGGTCTGGGCCTACTGATGAGTGCTCATTCAGCATGAAATATGCCTCTCGGAGATCACAGATCTTTTTCACATTGGTCATATGTTTATGATTACATCCCTCCCCAAAGTGTTAAAGCAAGCAGAAAACAGTCCCTACCTTGTGTGAATGTAGTGAAAATTCCACTACGGAAATATTATTTTTGCAGCTCTATATATAAAAAGCTGCTAGTATTTGTTTCTTAAGCATCTCCAATTTTTTAATACTTTATCTTTTTTATATACTTATAATAATAATCAAATAGTTTTATTGCTCGGGAGTCCATAAGATATTTAATATAGGAAGTGACAGAATTCGCCATGCTTCAAAATCCTTTATCTGCGGCAAGCAACACAGAATGAAATCACTTTTTTAGATCTGCTTAGTAATTTTCTCAAACTTCTTTTAGTTTCTTGTAGCATCTTTTAAATTACTGATGCTTCCGAAAATATTCTTAATTTGTCCAATAGTACTTTTCATAATCCGTATCCCCCAAATTTTCATTTTGTATTTACTTATATTTCAAAACTCTCCATTCTTTTTCAAAATATCTAAAAATCTGATATAAAGCAAGGCTGATTATAAAAAAAGTCTTAATATAATTTCAATGGTCATCAAACACCTTATTCTTTTCTCCCTCTTTAATCCAGCGTTTGGGTGGAAAGCACGATCTCTTCCAGTGAGTCTTTCTAAGGTAAAGTTATTATCACCTTAACATCACACAAATTTTTTCCAATAGACTACCCATTCACTTCCCTAATCAATCTTAATCCCAGAAAGCATATACATCTTTTAGCCTTGTTAAGTCTGCTTAATCCACTATTTCTCATTTGATTTCTTTTTTTGCATTTGTCTTCAACCTCACTTTACCATTTTTAAATTTAAAAGCTTTAATGATTCTGTTTACCTGCAGTCTTTTATATTTCTTATTTATATTTACAATTTTAAACATTAAAAGCCTAAAGTTAAATTAGTCAATAAAATAATCAAAATTATCCAAATTCTCAACTAAACTAGACAAGCCAAAGAAAATAAACTCTAAAACACAATCAATGGTTTCACAGCTACAAGCAGACTTCTCAAGTGCAAAGGACTAAAACATAACAAATTTATATTACATATTATCCACAATTCCCACTTATATCCCAGGTCCTTAATATTAAAGAACTTTTAAACAAGTTAATTGCTTCAGAATTATAAATTAATAATAAAGATTTATTTATTTAATTTCGTTCAAAGAGAACCATGGTCTCATCAAAACTAGTGTGGCCTGTATCTCTTTCATGATATAAAGAATTTAAGATATTTATACCTAATCCTATTTTTATGTACCTTTATTTTTTTCATTTAAGACCAAACTACTCTGACCTATATATGCCTTCTCACTTTCTTAGCTAGTCTGGTTTAGTTGTGAATTTGGGTAATTTTGATTATTCGCAATTTTATACAAATTTATTTCCATTTTTCTTCTGTTAATTACATTTAGTTCAGCTTCACTAAGCAGAAGTAGATTTCTAGAAAACGTAGTAATAAACTTAACTCAACACTTAATTATTAACACATCTAAACAAATATTACGTTTTTCATCTTCAATTATATCATCTCTAAATAATCTTAGTCTTTTCTCATTAGCAGATTTTATTTCTTTTCAAAATTATATAATTCGAAATAATTACATTTAATTTTTATAATATATATTTTTTTGACCGGTAAAATATGCAATAAAATTTCTCCCTCTTACTAAATCTTTCACAATTCCAAATGCATCTTTACTTTTCAAAATCGTTTCTTTGTCAATGTTATTCGATAATTTAAAATTTCCAATAAGTAAACTGCAAAAGAAACCACCTGAAATCTTGAATTTCACGGCTTTAAATCTTTTTTCCAATGGAATCATAATATAAAAAAGTGGTTACTTACTACAGAATTCATAATTATGGCTATAATTTTTAACATCTACACAAAAGAATGCAGTATTCGACATTTTATTTCCATTCTAGTTAGAAAGTCTCCAAATATAATTAGAAAAATTAAATATTCAAAATAAATACTTCATAAGAATATTTGCGATAAAAACAATTTAGTTATGTATATAGATAATACTTAAATATTTAAGTTTAATAAAAAGAAGGCTTAATTTCAAGAGAAAAATAAAATTAGCCATTAGTCAATAGACATAGAATCTACGTCATGTCTAATTCTAATAAAACGTTTAGTTTATATATATGTTATTGTTTTAATATAAGCGTTCCTAAAAAAAAGAAAAATTTCCCTCCTTAATTTCGGAAAGATGTAGAGCTTTTAAATAACGTTACTACTTGAAACTTAAGATTACCTTTCGATTCACCAGTGTTTTTGTCTTTAACAGTCCAAATATCCTCAATATCTCCATACTTATCAAACGCACCTCTAAATTCTGATTCTGTAGCACTTTTAGAACAGACAATAAACAGTCTACTATTTGGAGGATAATCCCAATCTTTAAACGAATCTTGTCCCCTTCTTCTTTCGGCCATGTTGAATTACCATCACATGAACTACAACCACGTGACTTTTACTAAAGTCTCCCTCCCCCTTGCTATTTTGATTGTTTTTATTATTAATTAATTAGTTGAATTCTTGGCAGCAAGTGAAAATAAAAGTTAATTTTAAATAAGACATTTAACTTGAACAAAAGATTAGCACAAAACTGTACGCATATTTGTTGATAAAATAATTAAATGTATTACGGCGTTTTTCAAAAAGGATGTGAGTTTTCCCGCTTATTCTCACAAATTGATTACTTCCGGAAATGTAATATTTGAGGATATTGCATTTTAATGGTGGGAAAAATAAATCCTTATTTTCCCTTTCCTTTAAGATTTTTTTTTAAGTAGAATATTAGTTCTTTAAAAAAAAAAAATGCATATCTAGGGGGACATGTTTATAAAATGTAAAATTTTAAATTTTTGGGCCCCTATATAATACTTTTTAAAAAAAATATAACAAAGGGGCTCCTATGATCCAGAGGCCCATAAGCATTGCTTGGATACCTTCACAATAGCTATGCTAGTGATTTGGAAAAAATAAATGGATTCAATTGTTTGAACTGTACCTGGTCACTTAAAATTTGATTAAAAAGTCTTCGTTTTTTTTAATATTCTGACATCTACTTCTATTATTTATTTATTTTTAGAGAGGAGGCCATCTTCCCCTCTCTCACTTTTGGTTGAAAATAGTGAACTACTATTTTCAACTATTAACATTCACTGCAACATCTTAGATCTTTCCAAGATTAATCCAGTTTCTTTAACTATATTTCTCTTTTCTATCATTTAGCAAATTTGATTATCATTTTACACAGTCTTTACTTAGATCTTTTGCAATCTTTTGGGATCCAGTTTAAAATGTCAACTGTTCATCTATAGTAATTTGTTCTAAAAATACATCCAGCCCAGTCCATTTTAGCCTCTTAATTCCTACAATGACTCTTTACATTGCCAAATCCATACAATATTAAATGATTTATGCTCTTCATTATTGTTTTACAATGCTTTTATTACAACCCACTATGACAGTTTCGAATATATATAAAGTTAATAATTATATAGAGGTATATTAAGATATATGTCGGTATGTAAATAATGATTATGAGATAGTATTTATGTATGTAATATTATATGTTCATGTATATTTGTATTCATGCATTTATATTGTGTTTGTTATAGTTCTGAAGAAGATTGCTGGGGCAATCGAAACTGTCATAGTGAGTTGTAATAAAATCAATGTCAAACAGTAATAAAGAGCATAGATGATTTAATATTATATTCTTACAACACGTTTGTTCTCTCACCCATATATTTTATTTTTATTCCCTCTTTATCATTCCCAATATACATCTTTCTATATTTGGTTATCTGATCAGAAGTTTGCATATGGCTTTTTTGTTAAACAGTCAAATCTCAGGTCTATATTAAGAATTGGTTAATACATCAATTAAGAATTTCTTACTTCTAACATAAAGTTTAATTTTATGACTAAATTCATCCACAATGTTTCCATTTATATTAACAATTTGGTCTAAATATTTGTAATTGTTAATGTCTTCTAATTCATTTTTGTCACTCTTTATGTGAAATCACACCAACATCATTTTAGTCTTTTTAATATATTTATCTTTAGTTTTACTTTGTCACCGTTATTGATAACTTGTAACATTTACTAAAGCACTAATCAATATTTGCAAAAGCAACTATATCATCTGCAAAATTTAAATAACTTCAATATTTTCTATTTAATTTGTGTTCTCTTAGCTTCTATGTTAGTTTACAATATATTTCCAGTAAAATTTCTGTAAATTGTTTTCGAGATATGAAAATTGTTCTATTATCCATGCTTATTAACATTTTTTCTTATAATCACCCCTTGTATACTAATCATTACTCTTTCATTTTGATAAATATGGTTCAGAATTGGACAATATATATCTATGTCTAATATTCCTAAACTTCAATCATTGTGAAAATGCTTATAGAGTCAGACATCTTTCACAATCTACATAATAGAAACTCTTACTCATTTTTTTCTCCATATACTTCTTTCAGTATTTAGATGTAAATTATGGAGCTAAATTATTTTCAATTCCAACTTGTTCTTTTGATTGGATTAAATCTACAATTCACCATGTCTGAACTGTACTTAAAGCAAACTCTCCATACAATAGTATCATCCAATGCAAGCTGTAAGAATCAATTGATGCAAGGGGGTATGTGCATAAAATCCCCATCTAACACCTAATTCCAATATAGTGTTTTCCTGAAGGATTGTGATGATGATCTTCTAGTTGTATTTTTATATTGGACTATGTCCATCACGTAATATGTGTATTGAGGTTCGAATCCCATGCTCGTATTGTCACTGGTCAGCTCAGCAACACTTGAAGAAGAGAGGGAGAATAATACCTCTCGAAATGTTGTGCATATACTAACCTGTTATGTGTGCTATATTAACTGTTAAATGTATTTGGAATATTTAATTGAAGTTAAATTTTTCTAAAAGCATTAGATGATGGAATAAAAATACAACTCAATCAATATTGTTTCTAGTTTGTTGCTTTCATCAGTGAGCAATCTTGGATTTTAGAGCACTGCAGGTAGATGTTAGGATCTAATGCAACCCTTCAGCGGCCATTTGTTACCTTTTTAGCTAAGTATAAAGCTAGGATCCAAAATGAAAACATAATTGTTTTTTTAATTCAAGCTCATTTACTTGTATAGTCATACAGATTTAAACCAAGTTCACTATCTATATATTTTGGTGTGTGTGGTTCTTTAATCACCATAGTCACCATAATCCCATGGGAGGATTGGTATTAATTCACTAAACATCACATGATCACCATTTCTTATATATTCATAAGCTGTTTAGCAGCAAACTCTCCACACAATAAAGCCACTACTAGGTGGCACTACTGTATGGAGAGTTTGACTTCGTTTAAGGAGAAGCCATAATACATCACATCACGTACATGTAAATGGAAAAATATGGATGATTTAGTCTGTAAATTATGTAATGAAGAAATAGAAAACATTAGGCATTTGTTAATTGAATGTAAATGCTTGAAAATAGAAAGGGTACATATAATGAAGTTATGGAAGAATAAATATGAAAAAAGTGATTATATAGAAAGTGGATTATTGGTTTTTAAGCTGGGTTTGGAAAAAGATATGGGGGATTTAGACATAAAGGCCATAGAGTTGACAAGATTATGTTGTGGAAATGGGATGGAACAGAATATGGGAAAAATTAGACTGGGGAATGTAAAATTAAGTAGCTAACAAGTTTTCCTTGGTATAATTGCTGAGAGATTCTTGACTTCGTTTAAGGAGAAGCTACAGTACATCACATCACATTACTGCTTGCACAATTTGTGAAAACATAGGAAATAGTAATCATGTGATGCTTAGTGGTTTAAACCTCATGTATAGAACAAGTCTATTATGTCTATAATTTCTAAAATCTTGATCTTTTTTTATATATTAATATTTCCACTATCTCATTCTTCTATTCATTCAGAACCTCTTTGTCATTTAGATATTTGGTGCATAGTTCTATCATCAGATTCAATATTTTTTAAATGCCATTGATTATGGTATATTTCAATGGTGAAGTGGCAGGTTCTGAAATATAAGATCCTTGGATTGATTCCAATTCTGGCACGTTCCATACTTGACATCTTACGAATTCCAGAGCAATAAATCTATTCAATCACTTATTTATTTTATAATTTCATTAATTTAACATCTTTTCCAGTCTCGTAATCACATGTCTCGGTCTCTTCATTTAAAATATTTTCCATTTCAAAAGTTGTTGTAATTATAAAAATTGTTTCTTGTTCTTTATTACTATAGTTCTTTATAGAATTCTTTGTGTGGGTATATATATATAAGATAACAGATGGCGTTCTACCAAAAACACCGTCAAGCATAGTTTTCTGTTTACATAAACGTCAGAGCGAGCATTCACTATCTCTAACTTTAATTCCACTTTCAGATCATGATTTCAAGCTATTTGCTATCGTCAGTGAAAGACAGGAATAAGAAACTAGATCTAAATACAAACTCTGAGCATTTATGAAATAGTTTCTATTCAGCTTGCAAACATGAATCTTTTAGACACGTTAATGTCTTCAAACTCAGCATAGCAAGCCAGATAGCTACATGGGTCTGATCTCAGTTCAGCATCACCACATAGTAGAAGCTTCTGCAATATACATCATTGCAAGAAAGACCTCAAAGGTACATTTATGAAAAACAAAAAAACACAAGTTAAAAAACTTGCTAATGCTTGTATTTATGATAACAGATGGCATTCTACCAAAAACACCGTCAAGCATAGTTTTCTGTTTACATAAACGTCAGAGCGAGCATTCACTATCTCTAACTTTAATTCCACTTTCAGATCATGATTTCAAGCTATTTGCTATCGTCAGTGAAAGACAGGAATAAGAAACTAGATCTAAATACAAACTCTGAGCATTTATGAAACAGTTTCTATTCAGCTTGCAAGCGTGAATCTTTTAGACACGTTAATGTCTTCAAACTCAGCATAGCAAGCCAGATAGCTACATGGGTCCAATCTCAGTTCAGCATCACCACATAGTAGAAGTCTCTGCAATATACATCATTGCAAGAAAGATCTCAAAGGTACATTTATGAAAAACAAAAAAACACAAGTTAAAAAACTTGCTAACGCTTGTATTTATACCAAAAACACCATCAAGCATAGTTTTCTGTTTACATAAACGTCAGAGCGAGCATTCACTATCTCTAACTTTAATTCCACTTTCAGATCATAATTTCAAGCTATTTGCTATCGTCAGTGAAAGACAGGAATAAAAGGAAACAGTTTCTATTCAGCTTGCAAGCGTGAATCTTTTAGACACGTTAATGTCTTCAAACTCAGCATAGCAAGCCAGATAGCTACATGGGTCTGATCTCAGTTCAGCATCACCACATAGTAGAAGCCTCTGCAATATACATCATTGCAAGAAAGACCTCAAAGATACATTTATTCCTGTCTTTCACTGACAATAGCAAATAGCTTGAAATCATGATCTGAAAGTGGAATTAAAGTTAGAGATAGTGAATGCTTGCTCTGACGTTTATGTAAACAGAAAACTATGCTTGACGGTGTTTTTGGTAGAATGCCATCTGTTATCATAAATACAAGCGTTTGCAAGTTTTTTACCTTGTGTTTTTTTTGTTTTTCATAAATGTACCTTTGAGGTCTTTCTTGCAATGATGTATATTGCAGAGGCTTCTACTATGTGGTGATGCTGAACTGAGATCAGACCCATGTAGCTATTTGGCTTGCTATGCTGAGTTTGAAGACATTAATGTGTCTAAAAGATTCACGCTTGCAAGCTGAATAGAAACTGTTTCATAAATGCTCAGAGTTTGTGTTTAAATCTAGTTTCTTATTCCTGTCTTTCACTGACGATAGCAAATAGCTTGAAATCATGATCTGAAAGTGGAATTAAAGTTAGAGATAGTGAATGCTCGCTCTGACGTTTATGTAAACAGAAAACTACGCTTGACGGTGTTTTTGGTAGAACGCCATCTGTTATCATAAATACAAGCGTTAGCAAGTTTTTTAACTTGTGTTTTTTTGTTTTCCATATATATATATATATGTTATATCCGCACTTACGACTGTGCCAATGTTATATCTGCACTTATGACTGTGCCAATGTTATAACTGCAAGTCATACTGCGCGGTCAGCAAATAACATTATACAATTCCCACGCTGTTCTTTTCCAACGAGTGCTCTCCAACGAATCGGTCTGCAACGAAGCTCTCCAAGAAATTGGTCTGCAATGAAGCTCTCCAACGAATTGGTCTGCAATCTCTCCGCTGAATTGGTCTGCAATGAATGTTCTCTAATGAATTGGTCTGCCACGAAGCTCTCCAAACAAATTGGTCTGCAACAAAGCTCTCCAACAAATGCTCTCAATATCTCCACTGTGGTCTCTTTCAGCTACACCCGTGAACTACATTTCCACTGGGTGCTGATCATTAACCGCCAGCATTGACGCGAGATATCTCTACTTAAATACTTCTTACTCAATACTGCTTGACTGCTCTCTATGTTACACTGCTAGATGTTACCCAGTCTTCTTATCACTCTCTGACAACTGCAATGATCAATCAATGCACTGACAATAAGGTAATGTCTCTTATCTAGAAACATTTGTAATTAGCAAATATTTTTAGGAATTGTCGATCGCCATTACGTCAATGCACTAATTAAATTCCTCAGCTATCAGAGCGCGATCTAAAAACAGCCTTACGAATAAATTCTAGTTTTTTCTGGAGTGCATAAACATGTCTGCCATTTTACAAAACACTACAATATATTATAACGATCCAAACGAAGTGGGAGATCGCATCGCACCGCACCGCACTACCAAGGACGCCATCTAGGCATTTGAGCCTAGAAAAATTTATAAAGTAGGCAGATACGCGCTGTTAGGATTCCACTTTATTTACATATTTAGATCGTTAGCCCATTGTCACTAGCTCAGTGGAGACGCAGAGATAAAAATCTATAAATTTAGATATAAATATAAAAAAAAATAATAAAAGCCACTGCCAGAAATTAACACAGAAAAATATTTATTTACGCACATATAAAATCATTCTAAACCCGAGGAATAAGTTTAACATTTAGATTTTTATATTAACTTTTAATTTTACATTTAAAATAGCTTGCTATAATGTTTAAATATTTTATTTAGAGGGTTGGGTATGAATAGGCTACATAGATCTGCATTTGAAAAGACAATATTCTTCCCTTATTTAACCCTAGGCTAAAAATTCAAAGTCAAACTGACGCCAACCATCCGATACACTTATGTATTCAATGTAGCATGAAAATACAACGGCACTAAATACACTATACTGTCAGGAATGCACATCTGAACAGTATAGTGAGAAGACATTGTTGCTCTCCACCACCAGGAATGCTACTTCTGATGGCGAGTAGAACAATAAACATAAAACTCCATAGGAATGGATTGCGTCTTGCGTCTTACTATCCAATTCCATAGGCAACAGAGGGTGTGCGGCGTATATATGTAATCCTGCACGTGGCGGATCTCCTGCTACATTTACTACCTACATAAATATATCGAAACCATTGAGCCAATTCAACCACAAAACAAATAACCTAAGATTACCCTCCCTTAATATAACCTTACAAAACTATATAGCCGTTCACGCCCGACTTAAATTTATCATTTAGATATGTTCGCACAGATAACTTTTATACATTTTGTTTTAAAATGTTGGGTATAGATCGATTACATAGATTCCACGGTCAAAAACATTTCAAAAATAAGCATAAACGATCAAAATACAAAATTATTGATACCGACAATCGCAGAGGGAAACTTATAAGTAACCCAATAGTATTCACCATAAGATACTTGCGTTGTCACCAATAACTTAAAAGACATCCGAATAAATACATTTTAGATACTCACCGTAAGGTATCATTATTTATCGAATGTCTATATATTTTGATCAAATATGAAAACCAAAATATAATTAACCGCAAACGAATCCATGCAAGCGTCTATAAACAACTTAAATTTCATACATTTAAAATTTAAACAATAAATAATTTATACAATTAAAATAAACGGAAATGATTTTTTTTATCAATAACAAACATATAAAATTAAACATCAATTGATTTTAAACTTAAAGGTCAAATAGAAACTCCATTTTAACATTTAAATTGCTTTCACGAAAGTTCTTAATTATTTAAAAAAAATTTTTAAGTTCATTGTCGATAGCTTACAGTAGCAGAGTCCAGGTTCTTGTTTTATATTCCCGTGACTTCTCGTTTAGAAGATAATGTTCTGGAGGTGGCATTAGCTGGTTCCTTTCGGTATCTCAATCAGTTCATTTTTAAAAATAGAGAGAGAGTGAGGTATGTGCGTCCTACCCCATCTCTCACAACAAACAGCTGGAACTGCCCAATACTCAATATTTCTCCTTTTTATATTATCCACATGGATTCAAACAACAAAACGTCACCAATCCATCACTTTCGTTAGGGTCCGAGCCAAGGCTTGGTGCTTCCATTGGTCCAGCTAATTTCTCTTATCTAATTTCCATCTGACCCTTTAATTACATAAGAGCCTTGAGGGCTAGCTTGTTTTTCAAATAATAAACAATCATTTCCATTTATAGATTACAGGAATTAATTAATACCTGTTTTTATTTTAACTTATATTAAATATTTTAATATTTAACTCTTGTATTTTTTTATCAAAAAAAAAAAAAAAAAACGTTCAAATACCTTTTTTTATTTATATATATATAAAAAAATATTTTTAAAGTTTAGCATCTGTGCGAATATATATATTTAACAACATTTTAATTTTAGCGTCTAGTTTTTTTATAGATTTTTAATACATTTATTTTTATTTGCGAACTTTGTTTTTCTTTTAAATTAATGTAACGACATATCTATATATCGTTACAATATATATATAATGTGAGTTCATTCATATATGATTTTGATTATGAATATTCTGACATTTTAGCTTGATTACACAAGCCATAAATTGGACAGTGAATAGAATATTATAAAGATGTTTGTAGAGGTGCTGTAAACATTGGTTTATAACAATGTTAAAAATTCTACCAATTCAAAAAATAGATATATAAAATTGAAAAAAATAAGTCATAAAATTTTCAGAGTAATACATTTTTAAAAAAATTCTTCCACATAGGTGGAAATTTGTTTCTTCACATTTATTGATACACTTTCACACTGTAAGATCAGAACAGCCATTGAGATATTTAAAAAACCAAATTTTATCAATAAAGGTGATGATATGCAAATTTGCTCTTATTTGGAAGAATGTTTTACAAAACATATTACTGTGGAAATTTTGTGTCTTATTTTTTCAATTCTATACACCAAAATCACCATTTCCTTTACTTTTGCTATAATATCTTGTATAAATCCAATTTATCCAAATCACTTCGAATACTTTTTAGCAAAAACCTTTTATTGTACATATATACACATACATCTATGTTTTGACTGTTCTGCAGTCTTCTTCAGAGCTATGATATAATGAACAAAATAAAATACATAACTATATAAATAATACCATAAAAAATGTAAACAATACAAGACTAAAAACAACATAAAATGTATAACAAAACTTAATAAAACTGGAATAAATATAATTAAACCCAAATAAAATAATCCAGTTAATACAAAATAAAATATACAATATAAACAGAATATAAGTTATACATGTGCATTCTTAACTATATACATATTCAAGAATAACTATTAATCTAAATATATTATTCATTTTTACTACTTTTCATCTTTTAATTACTATATAGTTATGTATTTTATTTTATTTGTTAATTATATCATAGCTCTGAAGAAGACTGCAGGACAATTGAAATGTAGGTGTATATATGTACAATAAAAGGTTTTTACTAAAAAGTGTGAAGTGATTTTGATAATTTCAATTTTATATACCCGTTTTTCTATTGGTGGAATTTTAACATTGTTATAAATTAATGTTCATAGCATCTTTACAATCATGTTTATAATAATGTATTCATCACACAGTTGATGGCTTGTATAATCAATTTGAAACATTGGTATATTCCTAATCAAAAACATGTATGGATAAGCCTGCAAAGTATATCATTTATATCTGTAACCCACGAAAATCTTTATATCAAAATTTATATAATGTCATCTTTTTTTTTACCTGCTGAAAGTACTCACAAGATAATGTTATATTTTTGAAACTGTTACTCTCTTCTGATCAATTAATAACGATATTTCTGCATATCATAGTCAATTCTTCCAGATAATCAATTTTTTCTATGTCTTTATTTCATACTTTAACTTGTTTTAATTAAAAATTTATTGAAGAATTGCTGCTTCTTTGTGGGCTATGTGTAGTATAATCTACTTTAATAGATTATCGTTATTTTTTTTATTGAATTCATTATAGACTAACGATTATTAGAGTCTACTATAATTTTAAATAAGCTACAATTCTAGCTTAAACACATTCTACTCACCAGTTGTCTCATATATATATATATGATAATCAAACCAAGTTATGAATTTTGTAACTTGCTTTAAGCTTGCATTTTATGATCACTAGATGGAGCTTTAACAATAACTCCTAACAAGCATAATTGCTGAGATATTCTTGACTTCGTTTAAGGAGAAGCCATAATACATCACATCAAGCTTTGTTTACATAAACAATGATAGAGATTTTGAATTCTATGTCTTTCGGCATTTATGTAAACAAAGCTTGTTAGGAGCTATTAGTAAAGCTCCATCTAGTGATCATAGTATATATAGCTGATGAAGAACCTTCATCTGTGCTTCTTTGTAAAAGTAGTTTCATAATATAGTTTTTCTTTATCTGAACATTTTACAAGTTATATCCTCTCTTATTTCAGTTTACATATCTAAATTTACTCCAGTATTTTTATTTTTTAATCTCCAATTTTAAAATGTTTTATTTTAAATCCTTTTTTTTCTTTAGTTTCCTGATTTAAATATTATGAAAAATAAGCTTGCGAGTACATTATGATGATGTTTTTTTCGTATTCTATCAGTCTTGGATTGGGAAGTCCAACATATGAGAATGGCTGCCTGATTATCAGTCATAGTAATAATTCTTTTACCAATACATCTGCAAGCAGCAAGTTTACTAAGCATTTTGACTAAATCTTGTAAGGTTTTGTTTTTTTAATAATCTCCACTTTTCTTTTCTAGGATTATCCATAAATTCAATACGTTTATCAGCAATTTTGGATCTTTGGTAAACTAACACTAGCTACAAAGAGCTCTACTAGTTATGTTCTAACCTGAAATAAATAGCTTTTTATATCTTCAACGGATGGACTTTTTAGAAGATCTTATAATGAGTTTACTAAACTTATCATAGGAAGAAGAGATTCCATCCGCAATATCCAATATATTGCCTCTATTCTGCATCTGTCAAATTTCAATTCAAAACAGAATAA
Organism: Epiperipatus broadwayi; assembly: GCA_028023455.1. Lineage (NCBI taxonomy): Eukaryota > Metazoa > Onychophora > Udeonychophora > Euonychophora > Peripatidae > Epiperipatus > Epiperipatus broadwayi. Next base: position 41,271 of record JAQFVV010006795.1, on the reverse strand, counting down.
CTTTTAATTATAAGAATTTAAATTGTTTTTGATATCCTTAAAGGATGGACTCTCTGGAAGTTATTGTTATAAGTTTATTAAACCAATCATAATTAGATAAAATTGGAGAGATTTTATTAATATTCTTTTGTAAAATCCTATATATCATTTCCAGTTAATTTTTTTTATATTCTAATTTGGAAAACTTTCAATAATAAAAAATGTGGAGTCAAGAATGATTGGACATGGTTTATGCTGATTGAGAGGAAAATGATCCAATATCAATAATTCAGCAATGAATGGTAAATTATTTTGTCAAAGCAAAACATAATTTAATAGTGGTTTCTGCTCCCCTTTTAACTGAATGGGATATTTTTCTTTACTTAAAATTATTACCAAACTTAACAAGAGTAACAGGGTTTATATGACCAAACCTTGTAAAGTTTTCTTACTTTATTATCTCTTTTCACTTTTTTCTTCTAGCACTATCCAATGATTTTACAAGATTATCAGTAACTTCTGGATATTTGATAGACCAATATCAATTATAAAGAACATTACTGATATTGTTTGAACTTGGAGTGAATTGCATTTGATATCTATAATGGATGAATATTTTAATAGTTTTTGTTATGAGTTTGTTAAAATTATCATAAGAAAAGGGAATTCCATTCAAGATATCCAGTATATTGACTCTAGTTAGCTTTTCTTAAGTTCCAAATTAAAACAGATTAATTTTCAACTATAAGATTGTGAATTCCAAAAGGATTTAGATTTGTTTATATCATTTAATAAAATCAGTAATAAGCATTTCACTATGTTCTTTATAAATATAGTCCATCAATAGATTGATATATTAATTGTCATATTCTGAAAACTATTTATAAAAATGCAACAGCAACAATTAGATTATATAATAATATGAGGAAGGTTAACATTAAGAAGGGTGTAAGACAGGGTGACTCCACATTTTCAAAACTTTTTACAACAGTGCTGCAAGAAGTATTTTATGGATTAAAATGGGAAGTTAAAGAAGTAAAAATAAATGGAGATATTTAAATCATTTAGATTTTGCAGATGATGTAGTTTTTGCAAATAATGCTTTAGAGCTTCAGGAAATGTTGCAGGAGTTATCAGATGAAAGTAGGAAAGTAGGACTAAAGATAAATGTTAAAAAGACTAAAATAATATTCAATGGTCTTTCTGCAATATAAAGACTTCACACCACTCAAAAAATATGGAGAGGATATAGATTGAAAATAAAATACATGGATGAAAGAACAAACAAGTGTTACTAACATCATTGAAATAATTCTGAAGTGGAGTTGTGTTGGACATATTGCTAGAAAAGATGGTAATAGATGGTCAGTTGAAATCTTAAACTGGATTCCAAAAAATTGTAAAAGTCTTAGCAAATGACCGCATGTGAGATAGACAGATGAAATAAGGAAGTGTGTTGGGGTAATGTGGAAAAGAGAAGCTGGATATCAAAGAAAATGGATTGAACTTGGAGAAACTGTCATCCTGCAGTCGATTGATAATTATTGAAAATGATGATGATAATATATATATATGTTTACAAAGGATTTTCATAAATAATATAATAAAATATTTTATGACATACATTACAAATTTTTTTTCTACTTCTTGCTTACTTTCTTGTGTATATACATTCTTATACATTTTTATATAAAATACCCTTCAATTTTTATAATTACACTTCTATAAGACTAGATTCTTAACATTTTCTATTCAAAAAAAGTTTTATTTTTATATATCATCATCATCATCAACCATATCAATCCACTGCAGGATGAAGGTCTCTCCAAGTTTAATCCATCTTCTCCGATCTTTAGCTTCTCTTTTCCACAACGCCCCTGCACATTTTCTTATTTCATCCATCCATCTCACATGTGGTCTCTTTCTAGGTCTTTTACAATCTCTTGGAATCCAGTTTAAAATTTCAATTGTCCATCTATTATCATTTCTTTTAGCAATATGTCCAGCCCAACTCCATTTCAATCTTTTAATTTTTTCAATAAGGTCAGTAACATCTGTTTGTTGTCTTACCCATACATTGCGTTTTCGATCTATAAGCTTTCTTTAATTAGTCCTTCTTTGTAAGATCTTTCATTTTCCAACATCAGCAGATAATAGTGGACCATTTTTTGTCAAAAAATCTAAATTACAATTGTCACTATTTTCTATCTCTCTAGATGAATTAGCAAAATTATTCAACATCACTCATAAAATAACTTCCAAAAATTTGCATAAAAGCAAAACTGTAGTAGTCTTGAATGTATTCTCTACATTCTATTTGAAAGAATCATCTTTCCACAATAGGTGAATGCCATCTACATGGAGAGTAGGAATAAGCTGCTGTGAACATATTGTTTTTAATAACTTACATTAAAAGTGGTTTTCAAAATAAATTAAAAACAAGTGTTAACATTATTAAAATCCCTAATGTTTGCAAAATGCTCTCCAAAAGAAAATTCAAATGATATTGAATGATCACCAAAATAGATAAGAAATTTTACAAAATGGTTAATTAGATAGTACAATTTTCTCGTTCACTCTATTTTATACGTTTGTGACTGATCTTTCAGAGACAGAAGACAGTTATTTGATCTATGCTGAAAACATTGCTTTGGCTGCATAAAAGATAATTTTTAAAAATAGAAAAGTTTCTAAATAAAGATATGAAAAGTTGATAAATCTTTTTCAAATATTGGGTTCTTAATTCTCATTTGACAAAAAAAGTACACTCAACTTTTTGTCTAAACAATATTGGGACATCTTAAAATCTGAATATAACCTTCTATAACAATAGAAAATTATTTTTCTTCTTTGTTTAAGATATCTAAAATAATTTCTACAAATAATTCCTTTGGGAAATTGGCCAGGCACTACTTGCATCACTACTTAGAACTTCCTTAAAATTAGCATATTTTACTGGTGATTTCTATGCCCCCTTTGGAATCAATGGCTCCCATACTATACTTCAGGAAGCTCAATTCAATATTGCCATGAGAAATATTACTGGCACATTCAATATATTTTGAGTTGTTTCTTATGTTTTCACATATTCTTCTACCAGATAGAAGAAAAATTTATTTACTGAATGTATATATATATATGTAAATTAATTAGTAAACGGTGACCATTGTATATACAAAGTTAAATCCACAGCCAAGGTATATTGATGTGCAGCAACCAATCAGACATGGTTCTGCAGGTTAGTGGTAGCTTGGATAGCTTTCATTTTCATTCAGCTTGCAGAATGCATCTGATTGATTGCTGTATGTCAATACACTTTGGATGTGATTTAATTTCATATATATATATACTAATTAATTTACATCTATGTAAATCATTAAAAATATTAAATTTAAATGTATAAACTGTTAAATAGATCAGGTCTAACGATACCATTTTTTTTTTTGTTTTTAGATATTCAATCATGAATCTAAAATTAAAAAATTGTGGCAAAAATTGGTCTTTTATGAGATTCCAAACCCGAGTCTTGTTGACAGATTCAAGACAATCTGTTTTGTGGCACTCATATACTTTATAGTGGAATTTAATCAATGTGGAAAAACTCAGACCATGAACCAAATAACTAATGACTCAAATTTATAGCTACAGTGGAAAGATTGAAAAAATTAATAAAGCCACTTTGTCTCTATCTCTACAGATGTCTTTATCATATTTGGATAATAGTTGTCTTAAAAAAAATCATATGCTTGTACATCAATATAAAAATTTTCTACTTCTTTATCGCAAAGAGAACTTGTTAAGCATAAACACATTTAAGTTGAATAACTAATCTTGTCCTTCTGTATGATATACTATCAATTTTCCATTTTTACTTATGCGGTGGATGCCACTATGTATATGTTTTTAACATTTGTTGTCATTACATTAAAGTACATATATGCTTTACAAATTAAGAAGTACTTTTCTTCAAACTTTTCAGTCTAACAATATACCATTTAAAATTTGATAGTTCTTACTCCATGTCTGTCCAATATTAAATGGGATATTGTCAGACTTTGTAAAATTGGAAGAAAAGGGAAGAACTAAGTGATTTGAAAAGTGGACAGGAAATAATAAGATTCCTCTGACTGCAAATGTGGGTTACCATTTAATGGCAATATTTTATTTAACCACCTACAATTATATCTTACTTTCAAGCAAAAAAAAAAAAAAGTTGTTTAATGAAATAACTGTCTAATATTAAATAAAATATTGTCAAGCTTAATTTACCATAAATAAAATGGATGGAAGGCTGAAGAGTTGTGAGTTGGAATAGTTTAAAGCCTGTCCATTAAAGTATGAAGATTGGCTATCTTAATATAAAGCTGAGCACTGATTATATATATATGTGTGAGGATAGTAATCTAGACCAACTGATGATTGCTGGTTTAGCATGAAATACGGATATTGGTGATTATTTATCTTTTCAACATTTGTGTGATCAGGTGGATCAGCAATATGAGATGGCACTGAAAGTAGTGGGTCGTATGAAAGTCTGAGTTCGAATCATGTATAAATGCAGGTTTAAGCCTGTGCAATATATTATAAATAAAATAGTATTATCCTGTATATCAAGCTTGGCAGCCATTTTTTAATTATACAGTTTCCTGGGCCCTATAAGTATTTGTTTATATATATTTCAATTTTTTTCTAAATATGTGTTACTTGTTAAGTCTAAAAAAATGCTGACGCACTCGAATATTATTGTCGTAACTTAATTACATTCAGTGTCTTCGGTTTTGTCACTACTATTTTCGCAAAATGATGAACGTTTGGGATCTACTTTATTAAATAATATTATTTGCTACTATATATGTGGGGTAAAAAGTCTAATTTTCATTTTAGTAAAATATAACAAAGAATAATTTTAAACATGAGAATTCCTTACTTTTATTTTTGATTACATAATATCAAAAATACTATGAAAGTTAAAAACACATTTTACTTTATTTTTTAGTACATTGATTAATATTTTTTACAATTTATTCTTGCTGTTACATCTCTACATTTTTTAATTTGTTCTGTCATTTGTTAATTTAACTTTATATCTATAAATGAATACTGGCAGAATTTGTTTTTCTTAGTACTTAGATATTTCCTAAATCAAACTTGCATTAGCAATATTCACCTTATCATATTACATTCTGTAATTATTATTACCCATCATACTGCCATTTATATTAGTAATTCGATCAACGTGTTTATAAGTGATATATTTTTTAAATTCATTTCTATCAATTTTTTTTTTTTTCAAGACTATTAAATGTCAATAGCGTTTATTTTTATTCCTATTTTCTTGCTTCTAATAGCTTTTGTATATTTCTCAGGCTTTGAAGCATTCGTTTTAAAAAGAATCATCTCATGAGAAAACATTTAGATGACTTTATTAATCTCGAACTTATTTTTACTTTTTTTTTTTGCTCTCCAAATAAATGTATCGAGTAACAAATGGTTACAGTAATAAATAATATAGGGGATTTGAACACAGACTATCAAGCTCCCTTCAGCTATCCATCCTAAACACATGACCACGCACATGTGGAAAAAAAGATCTCCAATATATGTATTTCATGCAAAACCAGCTTTCATCATTTGGTCTAGAACATCATCTCCTACACACCTATATAATCAGTGCACTGTTTATATTAAGATAGGGCATGGTCATGTGTGTTGGTGGTATGAGATAGAGTGGATAGCAAAGATATCTTGAAAGTTTGTATTCAAATCACCTATATTCTATCTAAATTCCAGTTACATTGATTATATTTGTATTCAAATATTACAAATTAAGTCTGTATCCTGCCCATCCTTCTGTGTATTTAGACAAGTTCCTATATATGAGGGGTCAGATTGACGTAAAAACATGGATAGGACAATAATATTGGAATGAACAAGGGATTTGGATGTTTCATCTTCAGATTTTCAATGGCATGGATGACTGAAGAGTTGTAGGGTGGGAGTAGATTGAAGCTTGTCCATTAAAGATTGAAGATTTGTTATCTTAATATAAACTGAGCATTGATTATATACATGTATGGGAGATGATGATCTGGACCAACTGATGAATGCTGGTTCAGCATGAAATATGTATATTGGAGATCATTTATTTTTTTCACATGAGTGTGGTCATATGCATCGGTTGTATGAGCTAGAGTGGATAGATGAAGAGAGCTTGAAATCTTGTGTTCAAACCCCCTATATTAACCTAAACTTCAGATATATTAATGATACTTGTATCTAAATAATAATAAATAATGTTTATATAAAAACAATCCATCTTATCATGGATATTCACAAAAAAAAAAGGAAGATGAAAGTTTTCCAGGAGAAATACAATAGCATATAGTAAATGAAACATAGAAAAGACAGGGATTCAAGATAAGAATAGATGCACAGAAAGAGTACAACTTGAAATGAATAGAAATTACAGAGAAAAATAAAAAAATGTGATAATATGTTGGACTATTTCCATTATCTATTATTAAATGTTTGTTTATAAAATTTTAAACTTTATTTAACCTTTTCAAAGACAAACAACTATTAGTAGTAACACACATACAGACAACACCTGTGTTGTCTATATGTGTGCTATTACTAACAGTTGTTGGTATTTGAAAAGTTTAAATAAAGCTAAGACATCATTTAATGATAAATGACGGAAATAGGCCAACACATTATTATATCAAAAATACCAACACCACAAATCTTCAGGCAAAAATATGAATGAAATAATGTCGGAAATTGGTATAATCAATGTAATGATGGAATTATAGTTATTTTTTTATATTTAGCAGAAAATATGTTATAGTAAGTACATGATAAATTGTTCTAAGTAACTGAGTTTTCATTGCAAATATATATCTTTCCACAGTTAAAAAAATAATATATATATATATTGTTAGAACGTCTTTTTTGTTATTATTAATATAGAATATAATGAAGATTTTGGAAATTTACACTATTATCAATATTTAATTATTAAATACCCAAAATTTGAAATAGAGCTCGTCTGGCACCAGAAGAGATAATAAACGAATAGTTGAAGTCTTAAAATTTATTTCAAAAAGTTGTGGAAGACCTAGAAAAAAACCTCTTGTGAAATGGATAGATGAAATAAGAAAGTTTGCTGCCATGATGCAAAGAAGAGAAGATATGGATGAAAGAGACTGGATTATACTTGTGAGAGACCATCCTACAGTAGATTGATCATAGCAATTTCCCGATCCCAAGTCGCATGCTGTATCAATTGCGCCAAACTGCGCAGGTTGGCGCAGGGTAGTTGAAAATGATAATACATGCACACACATATACAAAACTATCTTAATGTTAACTTAAGCTGTTTTATTTTATGTCTTAATTCAATATGATTTTTCTGGGTTATCTCAATAATAGAGTAATGATTTAGGAAACTGAAGTTACTGAATTTAAACTCATGCCATTTCTTCTGGTGATTAAATATCACGTGATCGTCACTTAATAAATATATTCCATTATTTTATTTTCAAAGGATGAATACATAATACAATTTTAATAATAAATTTACTTAATGTATTGTGTTTTTTTGAATAGAATGTATTGTTCACATTGAATGGTTGTAGACAATACAGAACTAATTATATTCCGTTTATACTTTATGGGTTACATCTAATTTATTTATATTATTATGTCGGAAGTATTTTATTGTAAACGTTTTCTAAGAATATTCATTGTTACAAAAGAAAAAAAAAGGAAATAACGAGGGAGAAGTCCAACTGTATAAAAAAATACATTTATTTTATAAACCGAAGAATGATATTAAAACTGAAATATAAACTTATAGATAAAAAGTTTTTTTTTAATTGATAACATCCTTTTATTTTCGTTGCTTATAATTTTTTAAACATATCTTTGCACACATGTGAATGAGTAAATAATAACGTATTTTTACATTTCAAACATATAGTTTTAAATATCAACGAAAACCATGCTAATCGTTCTAATTAAAGTCTATCTTAGCTCCTCAAATGTTATTATTCTGTATTTGATGGTGTTAAGCCAATAAACACCCCATAATCACCATTTCTTATGCTTGTTTGTAACTGCTAAAACAGGCAAAACTTTTTCTATACGTATTGCCATTCAGTACAAGCCAGAGTTATCGATGAATGCCAGAAGGCTTGTGCATAAAATCCCCATCTAGTGCCTATTCATCCAATATACCCAGACTAGTTTCTGGCTTGTGGCCTTCGTCAGTGAGTAGCCTTGGATCTGAGAGCACTGCAACTAGATCTAAGATCTAATGCAATCCTCCAGAAACCACCTTTTATCTCTACTTAACTACAAAAGTATGTCTTAAATTAATGGCGACCATATAATAATGTAGGGTCAACCATTTCCCACTATCCTAACAACAGTAGCTAGTCAGGAAAAGTAACGGTGTTAAACACCTATATTGTCTTGACTGTGCTAACAAGTTGATACTTTTTCTTAGGACAAAACAATTACAGTACATTTAATTTTAAGATATAAAATTTTAAAGTTGATATTATATCTATAAAACTTTATATTGCTGTTATAGTTTATCAATATATATCCGAAGAGCTGTTAGCATCGTTTTTTCTATTACTTATAATCTATGTTTGAAATGTAAAAATATATTATTAATTACAAATAAAATTAATAACAGTAGCAAGCTCTCCGTATATTATTACTACCCAGTAGAAGCTTTAATAATCAACGGATGCAAGAAGGTTTGTGCATAAAATCCCTATCTAGTACCTACTCATTTAATATCTCCATACTAGTTTCTAGGTAGTGGCTTTCATTAATGAGAAGTTTTGGATCTGAGAGCACTGCATCTAAATCTTAGAACCCTCTAATGGCCACTTTTTACCTATTTAGTTAACTAAAAAGCTAGGAGTTCAGGATGAAAACTATAATGTTTTCAATCCAAGGTCCTTCATTTATATAATCATGTAGATCTGAGCCTAGTTCAGCATTAATATTGAAATCTACAGTCACTATTATCTCACAGGCAGGATTGGTATAAAAGCACCAAAAGATCGTATGATCACCATTTCTAATGCTTACACAAGCTGTTAATAATAGTAGCAAACTCTCCCTACAGTATTGCTACACAGTGCAGATGAGCTTGGATTGAAAACATTATTGTGTTTTAATCTTGGGTTTCTACTTTTATAGTTAACTAATTTGTTAAAAGATGGCTGCTGGAAAATTGCATTAGAACCTAAGACTAGGTGCAGTGCTTTTAATCCAAAGTTCCTCACTGATGAAAGCCAGAAGCTAGAAACTTTCCTGGCAATATTGGATGAGTAGACACAAAATAGAGATTTTATCCACAAAAACTTCTTGCATCCATTGATTACTAAGACTTGACACTGGGTGGCACTACTGTATGGAGAGTTTGCTGAGATATTCTTGACTTCGTTTAAGGAGAAGCCATAATACATCACATCACATTACTGTTATTAATGGCTTGCTTAAGTATAAAAAATGATGATCATGTGAGGTTTTGATACAAATAAGGTTATGGAACACAAGAAAGATGAAAGGTTGAAAATGACCTTATCAGGTGACTAGATAAGAAATGTTATAGATAAATAAAAGATTGTATATGAGATTAAATGAATATTTTGCCTTGCATGATGTAGTGCAATGTAAGAGTAGCAGATCGCAGAGTACTGATCTGAAAAATACAAACTCTTTTCTTTAAATATTTACATATATCAGGTCCATAAATGTAAGATCATAACTAGCTGCACAGTTATGCATGGCAAATGTTAAGTCATAATGTTCAAGACATCATTTTGTTGTAATATGTTTTATAATCCTATGTGATATATTCGATGGTAAATTGTTTCTGAGATACCCCACATGTAGTTATCAAGCATATGTATTCCTTGAGCATTAGTAATAATGTTTGTTATGACTGTTACAATATTTTTCAAAATTAATTATTAAAGATTCTGATTAATTAATGCTAAAAACATTTTTTGGTTATAATTTTTACTGATGGTTCCAGTATTTGAAAAAAGAAATTATTTCTGTGATTAACAAATTCTAGATTGTAACTTCAATCTGCAGCTCACAGTACCGCTATGAATATGAGGCAAAAGGCCTTGAAAGCGCTTAGCGTGTATTAATTTCTGTGTATCTTGATAGCTTCACATTCAAGTGTGTCATATGCTTTGTTAATTTTGTATATAAAATCATGTATTTTATATTAAATGCAAATCTGCCAAGTTCTTACTCCCCCTTTTTTCACACACATATCCAGCATATATTAGTAAAAGACACATTCCTTGATCACACATGATACATGTAAATTTTTGCTGCTATATGATCATTATCACTGCAGGATTAATTTTTACTGATCATGCCTAGTTATATCATCTGTGGTATTAAACATCTTATAAATTTCTAGGCAACAAAGCTGTTTAATTCTCATCATCATCATAAACCATTATCAATCCACTGCAGGATAAAGGTCTCTCCAAGTTCAATCCATCTTTTCCGATCTTTAGCTTCTCTTCTCCACATCACCCCTGCACACTTTCTTATCTCATCCATCCATCTCACATGTGCTCGCTTTCTGGATCTTTTACAATCTCTTGGAATCCAGTTTAAGATTTCAATCATCCATCTACTATCATCTCTTCTAGCAATGTGTCCAGCCCAACTCCACTTCAATCTTTTAATTTTTTCAATGAGGTCAGTAATAACTGTTTGTTCTCTTACCCATACATTGCGTTTTCGATTTATTTTTGTTGCTTCCAACATGCATCTCTCCATATTTCTTTGAGTGGTCTGAAGTCTCTGTATTGCTCTTCTATTAAGTGTCCAAGTCTCACATCCATAAGTAAGAACTGGTAAAACAATTTGTTAAAAACCTTCCTTTTCAAACATATAGGAATATTTCCTTTTAGTAATAAGTTAGTTTAATTATATATAAATATTGAAATATAATAAATTCTAACCTAATTACAAGAAGTTATTGTGAGTTTATGCTTTTTAAAAAAAAACCCATATACAGTCAGTTTTCTACCACCCATAATACTGATTTACACAAATTTAGATGGTTATCAACAATATTCAATATAATATTAATATCATCTATGTTCTTGATTAGTTTTTACAATGCTTTTTTTACAACCCACTATTGACAGTTTCTATTGTCCTAGCAATCTTCTTCAGAACTATAACAAATAAATGAATACAAATATACACCTGGGTCTCTTTTTATGCGGGCTTATTTAACACGATTTTGAAGTTACGCGATTCGTGTTTCACCGAAGTCAACCTCCGATAATGCGCTATTACTTTAAATAATAAATTTTGCGCACTTACGTTATATTGAAAGTAATAGCACATTATTGAAATTCTACTTTCATCTTAGTAATTTCAATATTTTCAGTGCTTTATAATAGTAAGATTTTATGCAATAATGAAATTAAAATCATGATTTCCACATTTTATATATACACACATTAAATTTTACAAGATTATAACATAAATTTGTTCAAACATTGTGCGTGTTAATTTTGCATTTTAAATAACATTCTGTTTTTGCTTTTTAAAAAAGAACATAATCAATTATTAATCATTTAGTGTCCACTAGTTTATTTTTAAAAGGTCAGTAATAGTAGTGGGCACAATTAAAAATTAAAATCTGATTTTTAATTGTAATTAACAATTTAAAAATTATTTACGGGTGACTTGAAATTAATGTGATGTAAAACGAAATTTGATTTTTAAACGGAATTGAAAATTAAAGACAAAAATAAGAATTTAATTTTTAGTTGTTAGTTTTAATTAAATTTTTCCCAGGAGTGGTGAATAAAAATGTCTTTTTATTATCATAAGTCTAAGTTCATAAACAATTAATAAAATCATCATCGTCGTCGTCAACAGAAAACCATTAACACAATATGAGAGTGAACTTGGTGCTAGTTGTATTTTCTCTTGTGAGAATAATTGCTGAGATATTCTTGACTTCGTTTGAGGAGAAGCCAAATACATCACATCACATGAGAATCTGATTTTTTACTAGTTTGCAAATGAATGTGTTTTTGGGCAAATAGCGATAATAATTAAAACATGTATTAAAAAATGTAAATTACTGTACTGTAAATTATGCATAAAAATATATTATTTTGAATAAAATTAAATATTGTAGTTAAAAAAAGTTTGTCTTGTATCAATTTTTTTCAAATTTGAAATTTTTTATTAGTCATATTTTATTTCCTTATTTTTTTTTGCGCAAATTTTAAAGTAATTTTACGTTGGTGCTTTGCTTTTACGCGAATTTTAAAAAATCACAGACTGCACCCCCCCCTTTTCAATGTAAGTTACATCTATTTTTGCACGATTTCATTTGCGAGTGTTTTCTGAGGAACCTATCTATCGCGTAAAATGAGACCCAGGTGTACATGAACATATAATTTTACATTATATATATATTCTATCTTATAATCATTATTTATATACACACATATATCTTTATATACATTTCTATATAATTATTACCTTTTTATATATTATACATCTATCTTATTGGTAAATATAGAATATAAAAATGAATAAAAAGTATAATATATAAAAAGGTAATAATTACATAGAGAACTATATAAAGATATATGTGGGTATATAAATGGTAGTCAAGTATTTACTTTGCTATGATGTCATTAGCCTGAAGGCATATGACTCTAACCATCCGATCTTTGTGTCATCGGAAGAACACATGAACATTGTCATGGCAACGAAGACACTGACATGACTAATCTGAGAGATTTTATTTTTTGATCCACAAGATTTTTTTCATCATGACCCCTGAGATTTAAAAGTGGATTTTTTTCTATTTTTTGCAGCATGTTTCCTATTTGTTGCAGCATTTTTCAGTGCTTAATATTTCAGCAATTTTTTTAAATAAAACATTACTTTTCAACAATTGAAAGTAATTTACATGTTATTTATTCTATAATATTAAGTGGATTTATTTTATATTTTATTAATTTACAGGATTTTCCATTTTTAGACATCAATTTAGAAATGGCTATTGTTGTATAAAAATATAAATATATAATAATAAATATAAATATTATACATTGCAAACAAATCCAAAAACATTAAAAAATACAAACATTTTTTTTTACCTCAACACCTTTTGTATTACAAACAATCTCAAAGCTATCAAATCTTTTACATTTATATACCCATCCAAAAATACCCTACAAACATTTAATTAACAAATCTATTATTATTTTTTCTACTAACATTCTATTTAATTTAGGTTTAATTTCATTAATGTAAATTCCTTACTTTATTATTTTTTCATGGTATGACTTTATACATTCTAAAGATTTTATTTCAAAATCTTTGTTTAAATTTATTCATATGACTTTAAATAGCAGAATTTTTATCACTTAAATGCTATTTTAATCTAGTTTCTCATTTATTTTTTGTAGTCCCAACATATAACATCTTTATATTATTTTTAAATAAAATAAATAATAGAATAAGATAAAATAAAATAAAGAATAGAATAAGATAAAATAAAATAAAGAATAGAATAAGATTAAATAAGAATAATAATTATAAAAAGTAAAGTAATTTATATTGGTTTCAATATATCAAAAGATTTGTTTGTTAAAGTTAGAAAATTATTTAAAATGATTAATAAGAAATATAATGTTTTCATTTATCTTGTTTATAAAAAACAAAAAAGTTTATGTTTTTTAATTAATAATAATAGAGAAGGTAATAATTTAGAGATCATGAATTCAGTTTATATAATAAATTGTTTGAATTGTATTAAAGACAATAAAAAGATGTCATATGTTGGGACTACAAAAAAAAATTAAAATCTAGATTAAAATAGCATTTAAGTGATAAAAATTCTGTTATTTATAATCATATGAATAAATTTAAACAAAACTTTTGAAATAAAATCTTTAGAATGTATAAAGTCATAGCATGAAAGAATAATAAAGGAAGGAATTTACATTAGTGAAATTAAACCTGAATTAAATAGAATGTTGATAGGAAAAAAAATAGGTTTATTAATTAAATGTTTTAGGGTATTTTTGGATCGCTATATACATGTACAAAATTTGATAAAGTTTTGAGCTTGTTTGTAATAGAAAAGCTGTTGAGGTACAATTTTTATTATTTCTTAATGTTTTTGAATTTGTTTGCATTATGTGATATTTATATTTATTATTGTATATTTATATTTTGAATTTTTAGTGTTTCTTGTAAAAGACTATATTATAAAATAGTCAAAATGTTGGGTGAGTAATTTTATTTTTATAATAGTCCTATAAAAAACAAGTTTAAAAAAAAGTTAGGTGTACTCATTTACATATATGTGGACAATCTTTAAACTTAGGCATATTTTAGGTAACTGATCTATAGATACCCAACAAATAGTCATTAATAAGTATCCAAATAGTCTTAGTTGGGAAGTAAGACAAGAAAGAAAAAACATAAAGAGTCATACCCATGAGACATTGATTATAATGGAGAGATGCTAAAGAGATATTTATATTGCAGCGATGTTTTTTAAAAATGGTCTCTTTAATATCTGAGATCATAAATATAAATAATCATTTTTATACTTGCATGCATTCCATAAAATATGGATGGTATAATAATATGAACAGAATTCATGAAACAGTCATTTCCATTTAAATTTTTTTATTAGTCATTCATTAGACTAGTGATTATCCAATAATGAATAATATTTCTGAAGTGTAATTTTTATTACACCACTCTCACACAAGATAGGAAATGATTTCTATCCACTTTTAACACTTTGTGGAAGAATGAAATCATAAACATATGATCAAAGACATCTGAAAAAGATCTACAATCCCCAAGATGCACATTTCATGCTCAACCAGCACTCATTGGCCTAGACCACAGATCTTCTACATATAATTTTATCATTATTCAGTATATATTGTACCAGTCTGAAACTTTCTACTTTGGTCTTATAAATAAATGACCTACATACGCACTGAGCATGAAGTGATGTATGTATTAAAGTTGAAACATCAACAATAAATAATACCCGTGAGTAAATACAAATAAATGTTTTCTGAAAAATTATTAGAGGAGGGGGATTTAAACTTAAATAGATCAAGCAAAACCCTCCCTTTTTAAATTAATCCCATGCCCATCCAATTATATATTTTACTGTTGATCTCTTTTCTTTCTTTGCATATCTTTGAAAATACTGTACTATTATAAAGTCTTTACACACCACCCCCAGCAAAGAGGATCTTCTCACTCACTTTTTTCTCTCCTGAGAGAATATGCAAATAAGTTTGACTGCTATAATTAATGGAATAAATAAAGGAAAGTTTGGTTCCTAAGTAAGATTATAATTTACCACCCCAATAAGTTTATCCCACTAACTAGATCATTATATTATTTCTCATCTCAGGTTATTTGGGTAAGTATGTTGATTATATAGCTATAATGTTTATGAATTACAAATAGATTTCAAACATAAATGAATCGTACTGGAAACCGTCTACAGACACAGAATAATATTATTTATTTTACCCGGTCCCTACATTGAATACATATTTACATAATATAAGCTTGTATCATAAATTTATTTTTTTACCCCTTCTGCTGCCTCAATCTTCCCTATTGCATATAAACTGTTTCTACATTATACAGTGAAATATATATATAAACAACATATTGTTCCCTTTTTTTTAAACAGATTGACCCAATAAATATTCGTATATTAAAAAAAAACTTAATTTCTTAAAAAGAGAAATTTGGGTTAATCTATAAGTAAAATAAGTTTAGTCAGTTCAAAATATATAAAATATAAAAGATAGTCGCATAATGGGTGTGGTCTATATTCCTTCCCCGCTTTATGAATAAATGTGTAATTAATAATAATAACAAAATTGATTTTCAAATTTACAATCTGTCTAACATTTATATATTTTCTTTCAAATTACTCTTTACTATTAAATACACATAGGTATTTTTTTGCTCAGGGTTACTTGTGAATAGACATCATCTATGTCACTCTTATTTGGGATGTATAGTGATAATGCTTAAATTACATGGGCACTAAGATACTCAACATGAGATGTCACCTCCTTGAGTTGAAATAAAAAAAGTAATGGTATCCTACGTGTAGGATCGATGTTAGACACATGACATAAACATTCAACATGTTACACTTAAAAAAAAACTGTTTAAAGAAAATGATTCATAATAATAATATACTAACAAATAAGGAAATATATGATATACAACACAAAATTAATAATACATTTAAAAAAATATAAAAAATATACACCCATCCTGGCTTTTTAATTCTCTCCAAGGTCAATTACTAGGTCGACTATATGAACACTAAAACAGGGCTGCAAAGCTTCATTTGCCTAAACACATTCACCATCTAATTCTTCAACAGGGTAGGCTGGATTTCTCATTCACATCTTGGTGATGAGGATACAAACAGGTGGGTGCACTGGTGCAGAATATGTACTCCATCTTCATTTGATTAACTAAACAAAATATTTGTACTATGTCTATTATGTTTCTTTCCAGGATACTTTAATATAACTTTTCAATCTAGTTGGTTTTTATGGCAGACTTTATCATAAGAAAATGGTTTTATACACTTATTTCAGCTGTAAGCTTATTATCACAAGCTAGATAATTACAGTTTCAGAGCACTAGTATTGCTTCTTTTTTAAATTATAAGGTGAGTCTTTGGGGTTAATTGAGAAATAAGCAAAACTTTTGTTCATTTCTTTTTTGAATTGGCATACTTCCACAAAGATTCTGGGCTATATTTTTGACATAACTTTTCTTCCTTCTTCTTCTCTTTTTTTGTCTTTTACTTTGACAGCCTCCACCAAACATTCATAACAGCCATTCCATGTATAAATGATTTTTCTCTACTTTCAATCAGTAACAGTATGAATAAAAAACAATAACAGATTTTCAGTAGACTATAACAGCCAATCCAAACTGGATACAAAGGTACCACTGCAGAATATATATATATATAACAGCCCACAGAAGAACCAGTATAAAAATGATTAAAACTTCAAGAGTGAATCAAAGCACGAATGGGACTGAATAATGAATGAACAACCCAACACCTGGTAGGTAGCTTATATAGTCCACATATCATCCACAATTTCATAACCCCCCTATGAAATATTGCATCATCTAGAAAATCACTAATTTTATCTTATGTACATTCCTTTCAAAATTGTGTTTTAAATTGGCTTTTCTTTCACTCTTTTTTTAAAAAATTAATAGGTTTTCATCTTGGAGTAATTAGGACAACCCATTATATGTAGATTCTTTAGATAAAACCACTTATTTCGATTTCATCTTTACAAAACAAATTAAAAGAAATTTTCCTTACTACAAACATATAAATATGATGACAATGATTAATTACTTATAAATCCATTACTATAATGGATAAAAAATTTTTTACATTTTTTCAAAAAAAAAAAAGACTACATTATCTTTTAAAAAAAATTTCTAAAAGTAAAAAAAATTATATATACATGATTTTTTATATATGTTCATTGGAACATCTACAAATAAGAATATAATATAAATAATAATTAAAAAATGTTCCAAACGTAAATAACATAATTACACATTGATAAATGTTTATTTCCACTATATAAATCTGTAGTGTAAACAAATATATTTACAGTAATAATAAATTTGTTTGTAGGGTATGTGTGTGGGCAGGAATACAGCACAGACCAATTCTCATTATTTATGCAACAAATTTCTAATAAAATCAGCTGTGCCTAATCCTTGGCTACAGCCATCTTGTACAAGGATGTTTTATGGTTTGGCACAATACACTTCTCCCCGATGAGACTCTCGCACCCCTGGTTTGAAACAGCAAGAACCCCAGAACTTCAGCCCAAAGATCCCTACTATATCCAGAATTCTATGACAGACAAAATATGTAAAGTACCAAAATATCTAATGAATACCTTCATACTCATGTATTTGGAGGCTTACAGGATTTTTTTGCATTACAAAACACAAGGTCCCTGAAAAACAAAAAAAAATTCTTTTTTTTTCTTTTTCCTTTTTTTTCAGCAAATTCAGTTCTCTCCACACTGATGATGGTGTTTGTATGTTGTTTTAAAGCCACAGAAATTTTGAACAACATAAAAATCTCCAGCAAACCCTCTGAGCTCTCATAATTTTCCCCCAGAGTACAAGAGAAATGACACAATCAAGCCCACACACACAACATTTAGAAAACTACAGATCTATAGCCCCAACTCTCAAATAATATGATCAACTGACTACAACTGCTATCTACTCATAATCTTTGTTTTTACTACCCCCAGGCTTAGGTGAAACTGGCTTGCATCCTGTACCTCTTCCATATTTTTACCTTGGTCATTGAATCAGCTTCCTGTATATTTGATATCCATTTCTGGACTCTGACTTCTAAGCCTTGCCATCCTACATCCTTCATTTTGACCATAACCACCTCTATCCCATATAACAAAACTAATACACATATTTCCATAGCTCTATCCGGTGTTTTGTCCTGTTGGTTCATATCTAATGCATTTAATAACTCAGCTGTCTGTTCAATTGTGCTTAAATTTAGAGTCAATAAAATTTGTTCAATCCAGAAGGGGAAATTATGACAGATAATTCTAATAATTTGGCCCTCAGATGTGTGACACACATTTACATTCCTTAAATTGGCTGCCTGTCTATCTAAAAATTGTGAATAGTTTTCATTCATATTACTTCTATATTTTTCCTGCATGATTTGATACAGGATTGTTTCCTGATGCTCTGCACTCCAAAAGTTTCTAATCACCACATCTTTATATTCCTGGAAGGTTTGAGAGTGGTGAAACAAAGACTTCCATCAAGCTTGTGCATCCCCCATGAAGGTGAGTACTGGCTATAGCCAATTTACTAACTTTATTTACTTTATTAACCTGGAAATAATTTTCCAAACTTTTGATGTATTCCAACAGAGCTTTCCCATTTTTTCTCTTAAATACACAAGATTTTTAAAAATTGGTTAATATTTTGCTGGTATAACTGTTGATTTACACCTCAAGTCATCTTAATTAAAGATTCACCTGGACTACTTGCTTCACTGTTTTTTGTGTTAGTATCTTGTTCTTGTTCTTTTTAAACCCTTCATTCATTACTTTTTTCTGTCATTGGCTTCTGTCTCAGACCTTGTATCTTATTGTCCTGACTTGGCTAACCATCTCTCTGTCTTATCTACTTGTGACCCATCCTCATTGTTTTAATTAAGCTTATCATATTTCTTTTCCCACTTTTGAAATCTTTTTTCAATTTCCAGCAATATTTCACTTTTTACATCATCTATCTTTTTATATATAGCCATTGTCTGTTCAGACATCTCTCTTTTCCACATTTCCAGCCTTTTTGGCATTTTAGCCATCTCCTTATTGATGTGATTTAAAAATTCTTCCATCATTGCCTTCAAACCTTCATTTTTCTTTTCGGGTTCATTTTGCTGACCATCCATTCCATGCTCTTCTGGCTGTTTTTCCTTTGACATTTCTACATTTCTGGGATCCTTCATTTTACTATTCAATAATTGTTCCATTTTTCTTTTTCTGACCCTTGTCAACATTTATCAGTATTATTATTTATTTGCAATTCTGGGAATGTATATGTCCATTCTGTCTTGTTATTAACCTTGTATTACTAATATTTTAAATCACATAATTATCTCAGCTCAATTCAAAAATACCTATGTCTATATGTGACCGTTCTATATTATTATTAACTTTGTAATACTAATATTTTAAATCATGTAATTATCTTAATTCAATTCAAAAATACCTATATCTATATATGTCTGTTTTATATTATTATTAACTTTATAATAATAATATTTTAAATCCCATAATTATCTCAACCCAATTCAAAAATACCTATATCTATATGTGTCTGTTCTATATTTCTATTAATATGGTAATACTAATGTTTTAAATCCCATAATTATCTCAACTCATTTCAAAAATATTTTATTTAATCTTGTATGAAAAATACACAAGTCACTACACATTCCATTATATCCCTTACTATTCACACTTTGTTTCTTTGACTTCCTTCCTTCCAGCCCATTTCCCTGATTTTCATATATATACTTCACTCTCACATGTGATAAAAAATTTTTTTTAGTTTACCCCATTCTAAATATATGCACTAGCAACCCTAAATCCATAAGATAAAGTTATACATTTCTATTTTCACTACTTTTCATCTAAAATTATATACATACTTATTTTGGTCCATGCTAATAACATCTTTCTCCTGAAAATTCTCTCAACTAATTATTGAAGCCACATATTATTTACAAACACTTTTTTTTTCTTTTTTAAATCAGTTTTGTATCACACAAAAAAATATATAAATTTTCACTAGTTTTCATTTATAAACTTTTTTTGTAATATTCTATTATTTTAGTTCATGCCCCACATTGGGTGCTATTTTCTGTACCGGTCTGAAACTTTCTACTTTGGCCGTATAAATAAATGACCTACATACACACTGAGCATGAAGTGATATATGTATTAAACTTGAAAGATCGATAATAATTATCAGTAATACCCATGAGTAACTCAAAATAAATACTTCCTGAAAAATTATTAGAGGAGGGGGATTTAACCTTAAATAGATCAAGACTCTCCCTTGTTAAATTAATCCCATGCCCATCCAATTATATATATTTACTGTTGATCTCTTTCCTTTCTTTGCATAACTTTTAAAGAACTGTACTATTATAGAGTCTTTACACACCACCCCCAGCAAAGAGGATCTTCTCACTCACTTTTTTTCTCTCCTGAGAGAATATGCAAATAAGTTTGACTGCTATAATTAATGGAATAAATAAAGGAAAGTTTGGTTCCTAAGTAAGATTATAATTTACCACCCCAAAAAGTTTATTCCAATAACTAGCTCATTATATTTATTTCTCATCTCAGGTTATTTGGGTAAGTATGTTGATTATATAGCTATAATGTTTATGAATTACAAATAGATTTCAAACATAAATGAATCATACTAGAAACAGTCTACAGACACAGAATAATATTATTTTACCCATTCTCTACACTGAATACATATTTACACAATATAAGCTTGTATCATAAATTTATTTATTTATACCTTCTGCCGTCTCGGTTTTCCCTATTGCATATAAACTGTACCTACATTATACAATAAATAAAATGTTCTTCACTTTTTTTTAAACAGATTGACCCAATATTTATTCATATATTTAAAAAAAACTTAATTTCTTAAAAATAAAAATTTAGGTTAATCTATAAATAAAATAAATTTAGTCAGTTCAAAGTATATAAAATATAAAAAATAGTTGCATTGAGTGTGGTCTATATTACTTCCCTGCTTTATGAATAAATGTGTAATTAATAATAATAAAAAAATTGATTTTTAAATTTACGAATCTCTCTTACATTTACATTTTTTTTTCAAATTACTCTTTACTATTAAATACACATAGGTATTTTCTTGCTCAGGCTTACTTGTTAATAGACATCATCTATGTCACTTTTGTTCAGGGTGTATAGTGATAATGCTTAAATTACATGGGCAATAAGACACTCAACATGAGGTGTCACCTCCATGAATTGAAATTTAAAAAAATACAGGAATCCTACACATAGTGGATCAATGTTAGACACATGGCATAAATCTTCAACATGTTACATATCAAAAAATTGTTAAAAAATGATTCATAATAATAATATACTAACAAATAGGGAAATATATGATATACAACACGAAATTAATAATACACTTAAAAAATTAATAAAAATATACACCCAGCCTGTCTTTTTAATTCCCTCCAAGTTCAACTTTTAGGCAGACCATATGGCCACTAAAACAGGGCTGCAAAGCTTCATTTGCCTAAACACATTCATTGTCTAATTCTTCAAACAGGGTAGGCTGGATTTCTCACATTCACATCTTGGTGATGAGGATACGAACAGGTGGGTGGACTGTTGTGGAAAGTCTACTCCATCTTTATTTGGTTAACTAAACAAAATATTTGTACCATGTCTATCATGTTTCTTTCCAGGATACATTAATCTAACTTTTCAATCTAATTGTTTTTTATGGCAGACTTTATCATAAGGAAATGGTTTTATACACTTATTTCAGCTGTAAGCTTATTATCACAAGCTAGATAATTACAGTTTCAGAGCACTAGTATTGCTTCTCTTTTAAATTATAAGGTGAGACTTTGGGGTTAATTGAGAAATAAGCAAAACTTTTGTTCATTTCTTTTTTGAATTGGCATACTTCCACAAAGATTCTGGGCTATATTTTTGACATAACTTTTCTCCCTTCTTCTTCTCTTTTTTTGTCTTTTACTTTGACAGCCTTCACCAAATATTCATAACAGCCATTCCATGTATGTACATGTCTTCAAACCCAGCTATCCAACTCAAATGGCTATATGGGGCTGATAGATCTTCAGCCATGCCACATAGTAGTAGTCATAGCAATATAAAATTGCATAAGACTTTTTGGCAGAGACTATAAATAGTCAAAATAAAAGTCATAGATCATTTCATAGATCACATGTTGATTTTCTCTACTTTCAATCGGTAACAGTATAAATAAAAACCAATAATGGATTTTCAGTAGATCATAACAGCCAATCCAAACTCAATATGAAGGGACCACTGCAGACTATATATATATAACAGCCACGGAAGAACCAGTATAAAAAATGATTAAAACTGCAAGAGTGAATCAAAGCACGAATGGGACTGAATAATGAATGAACAACCCAACACCTGGTAGGTAGCTTATATAGTCCACATATCACCCACAATTTCATAAACCCCCTATGAAATATTGCATCATCTAGAAAAAAATCACTAATTTTATCTTATATACATTTCTTTCAAAATTTTGTTTTAAATTCTCTTTTCTTTCACTCCTTTTTTAGAAAATACACAGGTTTCCATCTTGGAGTAATTATATCAACCCATTATATGAACATTCTTGAGATAATACCACTTATTTTGATTTCGTCTTTACAAAACAAATTAAAAGAACTTTTCCTTACTGCAAACATATAAATATGATGACAATGATTAATTACTTATAAATCCATTATTATAATAGATAAAAAAAATTTTACATTCTTTCAAAAAAAGTCTTTATATTATCTTTTTAATACCAATAATTAGGTGCTTTTAATGCTTATTAGAGAAGTTATATTTATTAATAATTTATTTAATGTTTAGCGCTTTTAATGCTTATTAGAGAAGTTATATTTATTAATAATTTATTTAATGTTTAGCACTTTCAAAGCTCCATGGCTTTAAAAAAAATTTCTAAAAGTAAAATATATATATATATATGATTTTTTTATATATGTGCATTGGAACATCTACACATAAAAATACACCTGGGTTTTGTTTTGCGCGGTAGATAGGTTTCTTAGAAAACACGCACAAAAGAAATCACACAAAAATAGACATAACTTACCTTGAAAATGGGGCATACGGACTGTGATTTTTTAAAAATCACACAAAAGCAAAGCACCAATGTAAAAAAATTCGCGCAAAAAAAATAAGGAAATAAAATATGACTAATAAAAAATTTCAAATTTGAAAAAAATTGATACATGACAAACTTTTTTTAAGTATAATATTTAATTTTATTCAAAACAATATATTTTTATGCATAATTTACAGTAATTTACATTTTTATACGTGTTTTAATTATTGTCGCTATTTGCCGATAAACAGGTTTGTTTGCAAACTAATAAAAAATCAGATTCTTCACAAGAGGAAATACAACTAGCGCCAACTTCACTCTCATGTTGGGTTAATGGTTTTCTGGTGACAATGTAATTAGTAATTAATCTAACAACTAAAAATTAAATTCTTATTGTTGTCTTTAATTTTTTAATTTTCAATTCCATTTAAAAATCAAATTTTGTTTCACATCACATTAATTTCAGGTCACCTTACATAATTTTTAAATTGTTAATTACAATTAAAAATCAGATTTTAATTTTTAATTATCAAATTTAATTGTGCCCACTGCTATTACCCACCTTTTAAAAATAAACTTGCGGATACTAAATGATTAATAATTGATTACGTTCTTTTTTAAAAAGCAAAAACAGAATGTGATTTAAAATGCAAAATTAACATGCACAATGTTTGAACAAATTTACATTATAATCTTGTAAAATTTAATGTGTGTATATATAAAATGTGGAAATCATGATTTTAATTTCATTATTGCATAAAATCTTACTATTATAAAGCACTGAAAATATTGAAATTATTAAGATGAAAGTCGAATTCCAATAATGTGCTAGTACATTAAGTATGACGTAAGTGCGCAAAATTTATTATTTAAAGTAATAGCACATTATCAGAGTTCAACCTTCAATGTAATACAGTGTTAACACATAAAAGAAAACCGCATACAAAAATATTAAGAAGAAACATGAATCACATAACTTCAAAATCATGTTAAATAAATCTGCGTAAAACGAGACCCAGGTGTATAATATAAATAATAATTAAAAAATGTTTCAAATGTAAACCAATGTTCATTTCCTTCTTTTTTTGTATAGGTATAAATAACATAATTGTAAATTAATAAATGATTATATCCACCATATAAATCTGTAGTGTAGACAAAAGTATTTACAGCAATATTATATATGTTTGTAGTGTATGTGCATGGATAGCAATATAGCATAGACCAATTCCCATTATTTTTGCAACAAGTTTTTAATAAAATCCGCTTTGACTGATCTTTTGCTACAGCCATCTTGTACAAGGACGTTTACAGTCTGGCACAATACCCTCCTCCACAAAGAGATTCCCACACCCCTGGTTTGAAACAATAAAAAACCCAGAACTTTGACCCAAAGATCCCTATCACATCCAGAATTCTATGACAGACAAAATATGTAAAGTATCAAAATATTTAATGAATACCTCCATACTCATGTATTTGGAGCCTTCCAGGATTTTTTTGCATTACAAAGCACAAGGTCCATGAGAAACAAAAAAGAAATTTTTTTTCCTTTTTTTTCAGCAAATACAGTACCCCCCTTCACTGATGATGGAGTATGTATGCTGTCATAAAACCACAGAAATTTTGAACAACATAAAGATCTGCAGCCAACTCTCTGAGCTCTCATAATTTCCCACAAGAATACAAGAGAACTGACAATCAAGCCCACACACACAATGTTAAAAAAAACAACAGATCTACAACCCAACTCTCAAATGATATGATCAACCAACTACAACTGCTATCTACTTCTAATCTTTGTTTTTACTACCCTCAGGCTTAGGCAAAACTGGCTTGTATCACCTACCTCTTTCATATTTCTTTTCTTGGTCACTGAATCGGCTTCTTGTAAGTTTGATATCAGTTTTTGGATTCTGACTTCTAGGCCTTGCCATTTTATGTCTTTCATTTTGACTATAACTACCTCCATACCATATCACAGAGCTGATACACATATTTTCTGTAGCTTTATCTGGTGATTTGTCCTGTTGTTTTATATCTAACGTGTTTAATAATGTGGCTATCTGTTCCATCATGCTTAAATTTGTGATTAATAACAGTTGTTCAATCTGAAAGGGAAAATCATACTGGATAATCCTAATAATTTGGTCCTCAGATGTGTGACACATTTAAATTTCTTAATTTGTCCACCTGTCAATGGAAAAATTGTGAGTAGATTTTATTTGTATTACTTCTATATTTTTCCTGCATGATTTGATACATGATTTATTTTTTATGCTCTGCACTTCAAAAGTTTCTAATCACCACATCTTTATATTCCTGAAAAGTTTGAGAGTGGTGAAACAAAGACTCCCTCCAAGCTTGTGCATTCTCATGAAGGTGAGCACAGGTGATAGCCAATTTACTAACTTCATTTACTTTATTAACCTGGAAATAAATTCCCAAACTTTTGATGTGTTCCACCAGAGCTTCCCCCATTATTCCCTCGAATACATGGATTTTTAAAAATTGGTTAATATTTTGCTGGTATAGCTGTTGACTTACTTCTCCAGTCATCTTAATTAAAGATTTACTTGGATTACTTGCTTCATTGTTCCTTATGTCATTATCTTGTTCTTAAACCCTTCTTTCATTATTTTTGTTCTGTCATTAACTTCTGTCTCAGACCTTGTATCTTCTTCTCCTGACTTGGATAACTGTCTGTCTGTCTTATCTACTTGTGACCCATCCTCATTGTTTCGATTAAGCATATCATCTTCCTTTTCCCACTTTTGAAATCTTTCTTCAATTTCCAGCAATATTTCACTTTTTACAACATCTATCTTTTTATACATAGCCATTATCTGTTCAGACATCTCTTTTTTTCACATTTTGAGCTTGTTTGGCATTTTAGCCATCTCCTTTTTGATGTGGTTTAAGAATTCTTTCATTATCACCTTCAAACCTTCATTTTTCTTTTCTGGTTCATTTTGCTGACCATCCATTCCATGCTCTTCTGGCTATTTCTGGCCCTCGTCAACATTTATTGGTATTATTATTCATTTGCAATTCTGGGAATATATATGTCCATTCTGTATCATTATTAACCTCATATCACTAATATTTTAAATCACATAATTATCTCAACTCAATTCAGAAATACCTATGTCTATATGCATCTGTTCTATATTATTATTAATCTCGTAATGTTAATATTTCAATAATGTAATTATCTCAACTCAATTCAGAAATACCTATATCTATATGTGTCTGTTCTATATTACTATTAACCTTGTGATACTAATATTTTAAATCCTATAATTATTTCAACTCAATTCAAAAATATTTTGTTTAATTTTGTATGAAAAATACACAGCACACCACATATTCCATTATATCCCCTAATATTCACCCTCTGTTTTTTTGACTTTCTTCCAGCCCATTTCCCTGATTTTCATATATATATATTGAAGCAGTCAGATCTGAGTTCGATCCTAGCTTCATGACCTCTAGCCATAAGCCCACTTCAAACCCTAGTACTAACCTTAAATTTCCGATGCAATGGGGTTTTATACGTTTAATCCATGCTAATTTCCATAAAGAATAACTTATTTCATAAATGTGTATCCAAATAATTAGTTTCAGATTTAAATTGATCAATTCTATTAATAAATTCATGATAGAATTCTTCATGAATTTATATATTATAACTGCATGGATTGTGCATATATATTTGTAAATATTTAAATATATATAATTGTTTAAAAGTTTCATTGCGTCGGGAAAGTTTGATTTTATTTTTAAATAAGTTGTTAAAGTTTAATGATTAAAAGCTACATTCTTTCGATAAGCTTTCAGATTTTTCCTTTTCAAAAACAACAGTTAAAGTTTTATTAATTAGAAAAAAGATAAGGATTTCCTAATTAAAATCATTTTCTGATTTTAAGAATTCATTTTCTATTTAGAAAATGAATTCAAGTTAATGAGTTTGAAAGCCTTATCGAAGGAATGGATCTAAAAACAACCAATGTATCTAAAAACATTGATAATGAAAGAAGCGCTAGCATGAAGGCATCAGAGAGGACAGTATATATAGCTGTGAAAAGTTTGGAAAAAAAGAAGCCATCTTTGTTGTAGAGAAGTGCAGTCAACTCTGTGCATTTTTAAATTATAAAATTAAATAGTGTTTCGATCATGGTGAAGGGCTAAAACATCAGGAATCTGGCTATTTGTTCCTGAAGTCCCCTAAAAATCTTCAATGAAGCTGCTGAAACTTTTCTGGACCAGTCAAATTATAAAAAGCCACTAAAATGCTGTTCAAGTAACCGACTAAATGCATGCCTACATTTTTACCAACCTGGATGTGTAAACTAAGAACCAGCCCTGGAAGAATTGGGTAATATGTTTCCAAATGAACCTTAATCTTTCTGGCCAGTTTTGAACTTTACTTTACACTCCCTTTTAGAGCTCTTTTATTCTTTAATGTAATAATCTTTATAAAACCTTTTATTCATGCTACTGTAAACTTATATCATAATTCTCTCAACCTCTAGTCTTTAAACTTTCTCTTTTCTTACTTGGTGGTTCATTTATTATATTATATATATTTATATATATTTGTGTGCTTTATTAATGTCATTTATTTTTAATTATATGCCAATAATCTTTCGACTCGATGAGCTCCTTTGTTCTATTTGCCTCATGCAAATAATATAATATTAATTCTAATAGTAGTTCTCGCCCATTAGAACTAAATTTATAAGTTCTATCAATCATCAAGTCGAAAGAAATTATTACATGTTTACTATTTTTATAATTGGCTAATAATAAATTATTAGCTCCATTTCCAATCTATGCCCCAGCTATTTTCTCATGTTTACCAATATGTATTTATTCCTATATATAATCTTAAAATGTTTTCTGCAAAAGGGTTGATAAAGGAATCAACTAAATATACTCTAATTCAAATTTCAGTTAATTGCTATTTAGATTCAGAAAGGGCACGATGATTGGGGCATAATTAATATGATTTGCAAATACTTTAAAATAGTTTTCGTTAAAAGCTCGTTTGACTTTAATTAATTGATCAAGTCATCACATAGAGCATTCTATATGGGTTTTAGTATTCAAATGATGACTATCAAGTTATCATCTTCGAACGTTGCTGACGTAGGGCAATCTTCCACTCCGTTAGGCTGGTCGGTGATCATATTTCTGTTATTTAAATTATCGAGGAAGAAAAATCTTCCTCTCCTTTTCATATTAGTCAAAGGGCATAAGACTTGTCAGACGCAAGCCACCATAGGACTTCGATTATCGACTAGCTATCGTCTTTCAATTTTACTTTATAGCTCATAATTCGTCAGCACCATTACCTCTCTGTTCCAGTAAAGCCCGCTCTGATGCTCATAATTCATGATGAAGTGATTTCAATTAAAGTCCAACAAATTCTCCGTTTTATCTCAAAATAAGTTTCTAATAAAAATTAAAGTTATGCCCTAAAATACGTATCTTGCTCTTCATGAATGGATTTGCGAATGTGAAAATAAATATCACATTCTTTCATATAAAATTAGAGTAAAAATTTCCTTTACTAATGAATACCTTTATCTGCCTTTTATTTTCTTGTTGGGGGCATAGACATAGAATTCCAATATTGCATAATATTCATTGGCATATAATAAGGACCGCCACTCTGATTATAATTATAAACTTTGTTTAAGGACTAGAATTAATTAATTTAATCTTTATTTAAAATCCAAACCAAACAAATTATTATTGTTAAATATTTTCTAAACACACTTGGTTTCTTAGTTCTTAATTCTTTTATAATTATTTTAATGTGAATACTCGCTGTCTGTGTTGGCAACCCGAACATATACATATGATTCGATTTAAAAATTATCTTAGTTAATTGATTAACCAATATTAGTGTCAGTTCAGGGGTCTCTGATCCTCACCAAACATTGAGCTAGTTTCTTGGTACATAGCACTGTGCTGTCGATTTATGCTAATCTGAGCTGGTGAGTTGGGTTTGAATTCAGTTTGAACCAGCTGAGTTTGGATCCGACTTGCAGTTCTTTTGGTGGGTTTTTCGACTGGTACAATATTTTGCTCTCACATATGATAGAAAAAAATGTTAGTTTAACCCATTGTAAATATATGCCCTATCAATCCTAAATCCATAAAATAAATTTACTTTTTTCTATTTTCACTACTTTTAATCTGAAATTATATACATACTTAGGTTGGTCTGCACTAATAATATCTTTCTCCCAAAAATTCTCTCAACTAATTATTGAAACCACATTATTTAAAAACACCCTTTTTTCTTTTTTAAATCAGTTTTGTACCAACACAAAAAATATATAGATTTTCACTAGTTTTCATTTATGTTACTTTTTTTGTAATACTATATCATTTTAGTTCATGCCCCATGTTGGGCACTATTTCCTGTACCAGTTTGAAACTTTCTACTTCGATCTTATAAATAAATGACCTACATATGCACCGAGGATGAAGTGATGTATGTATTAAAGTTGAAAAATCGATAATAATTCTCAGTAATTCCCATGAGTAAATAATACAAATAAATACTTCCTGAAAAATTATTAGAGGAGGGGGATTTAACCTTAAATAGATCAATCAAAACCCTCCTTTGTTAAATTAATCCCACTCTTATCCAATTATATATTTTACTGTTTGTCTCTTTCCTTTCTTTACATACCTTTGAAAGTACTGTACTATTATACAGTCTTTACATGCCACCCCCTGCAAAGAAGATCTCCTCACTCACTTTTCTTTTCTCTGCTGAAAGAATATGCAAATAAGTTTGACTGCTATAATTAATGGAATAAATAAAGAAAAGCTTGGATGCTGAATAAGATTATAATTTAACCCTCTGATAAGTTTATCCCACTAACTAGATCATTATATTTTTTCTCATCTCAGGTTATTTTGGCAAGTATGTTGATTATATAGCAATAACATTTATGAATTACAAATAGATTTCAAACATAAAAGAATCATATGAAAACAGTCTACAGACATAAATTAATATTATTTATTTTACCTGTTCCCTACTCCAAATACATATTTACATCATATAAGCTTATATCATAAAATTATTTTTTTACCCTTCTGCTGCCTGGATCTTCCCTATTGCATATAAACTGTTTCTACATTATATAATGAAATATATATATATATAAAAACATATTCTCCCCTCTTAAACAGATTGGCCCAATAAATATTCGTATATTAAAAAGAAATGTAATTTTTTAAAAAGAGAAATTTGAGTTAATCTATAAATAAAATAACTTTAGTCAGTTCAAAGTATGTAAAATATAAAAAATAGTTGCATAATGGGTGTGGTCTATATTTCTTCTTTGGTTTATGAATAAATGTATAATTAATAATAAAAAAAATTGATTTT
Source organism: Epiperipatus broadwayi (assembly GCA_028023455.1). NCBI lineage: Eukaryota > Metazoa > Onychophora > Udeonychophora > Euonychophora > Peripatidae > Epiperipatus > Epiperipatus broadwayi. The sequence continues at coordinate 10,265 of JAQFVV010006795.1, read as the reverse complement.
CAAATTTACGAATCTCTCTAATATTTATATTTTCTTTCAAATTACTTTTTAATATTAAGTACACATAGGTACATTCTTGCTCAGGGTTACTTGTGAATAGAAATCATCTTCATTATTCTTGTTCATGGCATATAGTGATGATGCTTAAATTACATGGGCACTAATACACTCAACATGAACTGTCACCTCCATGAATTGAAATAAGTAAAAGTAAAAAAGGGTTCCTACACATAATGGATTGATATGAGACCCATAGCATAAACCTTTAACATGTTACATATAAAAAAAAATTGTTAAAAAAGATTCATAATAATAATATACTAACAAATAAGGAAATATATGATATACAACACAAAAGTATTAATACACTTAAAAAAAAATATAAAAAATATACACTCATCCTAGCTTCTAAATTTCCTCCAAGTTCAACTTCTAGGTGGACCATATGACCACTAAAACAGGGCTGAAAAACCTTCATTTACTTAAACACACACATTGTCTAATTCTTCAAACAAGGTCAACTGGATTTTTCACACACATCTTTTTGTGTGAAATTAATATTTTTAGTAGTATTAGATTTAGTCTGATGCAATTATTGTCACATATTAGAACTGCTACATCTTTCCACATATGTATTCAGACTGCCGAGAACGTTGTAAATGTTATGAAAATATTGTGCACACATGGTCTGTTTCTGAATGTTCATTTTAAGTTTGTACAAAGTCTAAATGTGAGTATTTTGTCAGATCACAAGATTATAAAGTTATCAATAGATTGATACAAATGTGAAAAGATATAGCAGCTCTAATACGCTGCATGACTAATATGTAAATATCTAATTTTATTATCTGTATTAAGTAAGAAACTATATTTTAATTAAAGCTAATTAGTTTTGATAATTGATTGTAATAATGAACTTTGATTGTAATTAATTCAATAGTCTGTTTTGTTTGAAAAATTTAGAAAATTTTTTAGACAAAATTTGGTTTAATTGGTGTGAGTTAGAAAACAGACCGATATAATTAAATCATCTGATTTTTTTTAAAAATAAAACAAAAAGCTCACTTGGTTATTCTGTTTTCAAATTCCATTACAGAGTATAAATAGTAGGCTCAAATTAAAGATTATTGGTGAGTTTGTAAGTTATTAGACTACAGAGAATGTTGTAGTAGTGTGTGTAAAATGTCAGCTAGGAAGAATTATCATTTGTCTTCATTTTGGTCAAATTCAAACTTCCATAAAAACAGGGAGAAGTTGATCACTTACCTGCTGCAATTTAGCAAATTATAGAAACTAAACAAAGTTGAAGATCCCAGCACTTACCTGATATTTTTTATTCTGGACATGACCATAAGACCCATTGATATACTTTATATATGTGAAGTATAATTCAAAAGAATGAAAAGAAATCAATTCCACATAAATTCTTTTAATAAGGTATTTATTTATATAGCACTATGTTAATAAATTGTAATTATAAATTAGCGATCAGGCTAATGTATATGCTCTTTACAATGACTGCTTAATATCTTCATGCTCTCACCTCTGTGCCAGTCAAAATCATGTATTCATTCAACAAGACCAATAATCTAAGCAAAAGTACCTTGAATCCAATCCAACCATGCACAAGATACATATGTCAGGACAAGGATGAATCCTAACCTATTTGCCTAAACTATTGCCTCTCTGACTACTGGATAACGTTTGTGATGACACTAGCAGTGCTTGGTTTTATTCCATCCCACATGGAGGTCATGGTTCACATAGAGACTCAAAATAATAAAGGTTTTATATGAAAAATTAATGATTTAATGGATTCTGACAATTGCAGAATGGTACAGATACGATTTGATCGATTAGTAATGGTTTGAACCGTAATAATAATAATTCTTTATGGCAACATTACACAGAAGTGAATTTAAATCAAAGAAATATTTAAATAAGTAGAGTAATTAACCTTAGAGATTGGGAGTGATGACAAACTAAGCTTATTTAAGATAACAATATTATAGGAATTTATTAAAGAATTTAGTACAAAATAAGTAGTCTTTGTTTATACAACTTGGTGATTTTATTTAATTGGTTTGATGCGGCTTTGACAAACATTATAAAAGTTTGTTAATTGGTCGGCCAAAACCAATCAGCAATAAAATATGATATTACAAATAAATCTGTTTAATATATATATATATATATATATTACAAAATATGAAAGATGGGCATTTAAAACACTATTACATTTAAAGTCATTTGTATATAATGAGTGTGGGAAGCAAAATAGTTCTTAAATAAATAATTGACAATTATACAGTCAGATTTAATTAATTAACGAAACTGTTTGTAAAGGACATGCCATCATGGCAGAGAGCATTTCAGGTTTGCTAAATAAAGATATAAAATGATGAAGGAAGCAGTATGCTATTATAGATTACAACAAAATAAATGAGGTGGCTTTGCTAAAAGAAATTCCTGATATGTACAAGTAGATAAAAGAAATGTTGGCCCTCTAGCCAAAGCATGTCTCTAAATAATAATAAAATATTTTTGATGTGTTGTACTTCCCAAACACATATTTTAAATGGCAATGCCCAAAAATGGATCCCTTGGTATGAACTATGTCTACTTTGAGGGAGTGTGAAAGATTGGACTGGTCAGTTAAATTTCCGAAGGTCCTAAGAGGTTTGTAGCAAAGCAAGAATAACAATAAAAAAATGGTTGTAACTATAAATACACAATGCCTTAGACGTATATAAATAGATAGTGTATCATTAATAAAATAATAAATCCTGATTAAAATCATTGGCTCCCTGATATAAGGTAAAGTCCCAGAACATTAGGTCATTAATGAATGAATAGTAAATTATATTCCAAAAAGAAAGGCAAGAATTAAAACTAAAATATAAAATTGTTTTCCCCTCATCACGGAAGATTACAAAATAGGACTTGTCTTTAAATAACATAGATGGGCATTAAATATCAAACTAATAAATTGTAAATCATAATTTTAATATTTTCTGACAAAATATATGTATGAAATATATATACTGATAAAATTCTATGATAAATTTTACTTAATTGATTCACTAAAATTATTTATTCTTTCAGAAATAATTACAGGGCTATTTTAAATTGGAGGTAATAGTAAGATACTTTTAAAATAATTTCAATCATTCAAATAAATATATATATGAGGTAAAAAACTAAATGAGCTTTCTATTAATTAATTTACGGAAGTCTTCTTGTAATAATTTTTAAATTAAAAAAAAATAACAGGGGGAGGATTTAAAGTTAATAGCTCATTGAATTTTGTAGTTGGCCATTTCAGTAAGTCAAATAATCTAAACAAACCGACAACAATTAATTTAATTTGCCACATCAAAATAATGTAAAATTTTATAAGAATTGATATTTTAAATTGAATAAAATTAAGACGCATTTTAAACCAAGCCATATAAACATTACACATATATATAAAATATATAAATTAATATTGATATAAACAAGTGGAATAAAATCAGTCGCTTGCAGCAAATTGGAGATTATAATAATGTACCTACTAGATGTTTCACAGCTTGACAGAGGCAGTTACAGTCAGAGTATTAGCAGGTTTACTTGCCACAGACAGGCTCCAGCTAGATGTTGACAGCACTGGATGGCATTGATGAGCTGGTGAGACAGAGCTCTGGGAAGCACGGTCGATTTTTTAGCCAGCCATTCTTTTAGGCATGATGTCTTGTATATAGATTAATCACTTCTCTTCAGTAAACTCAACAATAATTTTCTAATCAAATTTTCCAATATTTATGTGTTCTGGTCTTATCTAAAGGATTAAATCTACACTGACCTCCACCAATTGTAACTGCTCTCAGCAGTTCTGTGAGGTTGGTGCCACTTTGGAGGGAAAATCTCTAACTCTGCATGAACATGCCCCAAGGGTTGATTTGCTAATTAAAAAAAACAACAACAACAAGCATATTAAGTTTATCAGTCATTGTACTAACAAAATCTATTTAATTATGGTTTAGATTAACAAAATGTAGATTTTATTCAGAAAAATTTGGTACAATGACTTTCAAACATATTTGGTATAAAATTTTACAAAATATTTCTTAAAAATATTACATTGTTTAAATAATTGATTCTCAAGTGTACATTGATTAAAAGATAAATATAAAATGTTACCAAGTGATTTATTGAAGAAAATGAACTTTAATAAAGAATTTGAAATATTTGTAACATTTATAGATATCTAGGATTCGATTTAATTTGATAAAATAAACACAATATACATTTTTACAAATATAAAATAAATAAACTAATATAAAAAGGTTAGTTTTAATTATAAAATAAGATTAATGAAATATAAAAGATTATAATATTGATTAAAATATACTACCACCTATTATGAGATGAGTGTCAGTTAATAAAGATTGGGTTCAAGCCCAGACTAGTGCTGATGACATTGGCACTAGGTGAAGCAGGAATATGTGCTATATTTCCTGCTTTATATCTCTCAACTTGGGGGAAAAACAAGAAAAAGAACATTTTACTTGGGTGTCCAGTGACAATAGAAGCTGACCAAGGCTTTGATGACCAAGGTCTACCATATTATCATTGGAATGGTAACTGTATCGAGTTCTGCAAGCCTTTAGTTTCTTCTAAATTTATTATTCTGCTGAAATTGCAATTCTTAAACTATCATGTTATTAAACAATTTATTTTCTTAGTAATTCTTTCTTATTTTCCTCATTCTACTAACTTTAGTCTTCTTACTTCATTTAGTTACTATTAGATAATAGTTCTTAGATAAGATTTATATATCAACATTCCAGCAATGTAATCAATATGTATTTCAATTATATGGGGTCATACACAAAGAGTCTCACACTTTGAAAATAATTTAAACTTTCCCTGGATCTGGAGGTATTTCATAGTATGGTTTTAAATGTCGAGCATTAAATGTTCCTTTCACCACTCCATCCTTAGATAACAGGAAGGCATTGTTTCCACACTTTTGTTGAATGAGACATGGTCCTTTATAGAGTGGGAAGAACTTTCGGGATTCTCTATTGTTTACATTACTTGGTTTTGGGTCCTTCACCCAGACCAGGTCTCCTATTTTGAAAGAATGTGGTTTAGTGTCTTTTCTCCTCTCTTGAAGCTTAGCCATTTGAGTCATTCATATTCTAGCCTTATCCTGGTCTTTTTTAGGATTTATACATCTGTGATTGAGGGGTACCTGGGTTTTGACTAGCAGGGGGCATGGTTTTCTGAAGTGGAGTCACACTGGTGTAAACCCTGTAGATTCATTGATGGTATTATTAATATATTGGGTCACCTTTTTGTGGTGATTCACCCAACCTCTGTGGTTATCGTGTATATATGTTCTGTAAAGATGGTTGATTTCTTTCATCACTCACTCACAGGGGTTAGATTGGGGGTTTCAAATGGATGTTAGTGTGTGTTTGATGCCTTGCTTTTCAACCATGCCTTCCATTCTTTGGAGGTAAAAGCAGATCCATGGTCTGATAAAATGGTTACAGGTTTTCCAACTTCATGGAACTGTTTTTGCTGCAGGACTCGAATTGTGTTTCGTCAGTCGGCACTCCATACCGCATAAACACATACATATTTAGAAAATACATCATAAGTTACCAAGAGGTACTGGTAATGCTTAAACGCCGGTATAGGCCCATAGTGATCAATTGCCAATAGTTCATTTGGTTTGGATGGAATAATGGGAGTAAGATTGCCAGCATATGATTTGTTTGGAGGTTTACTCCTAGCACAAATAGCACAATTTCTAATCACCGCCAACACATGAGTATATAGACCATCCCAGTAAAACTGCTGCCTTAGTGCCTCTTCAGTTTTCCTTGGGCCATAATGTCCTATCAAATTATGAATATGGTCTATTAAAGGGGTACGTAGGTTGTTGGGTACCAGGATCTTCCATGGATTATCATAATCTTTGGTTCAAATTTGCAGGATTCTATTTCTGATGTTATATTGACCAATAGGGACCTTGGGATAATGGACTCGTGAAGATTGTGACTGGTGGAGGGCATCAATTCTCCATTGATAACTTGCTTCTTTAGTCTTCCAGTAAGGGAGCCTATCCAGTTCATTTTCTACCTCAGTGTTTGCTGCATTCAGCATTACTGCAAGTGGTTGATCTCCCAGGGTTGGGTTTTCTGGGAGTGTCTCAATAGGATGGTGACTTAGGATATCAGCAACAAGATTTTCAGGCCATGGGCAGTATATTACTTTGTAGTTGAACTTTTGAAGGGATAAGCTCCAACGGATTAGCCGTTCGTTGGTTAAATAGCTACGGTTGAGAAACTCTAAGCACTTGTGGTCTGTAATGATGATGACCTCTGATACAAGCAAAATCTGCTTGAATTTATTGCAGGCCCAGAGAATCGCCAGTGTCTCTTGTTCTGTAACAGTATAATTTAGTTCTGCCTTTCAAAGGGTATGGCTGCAAAAACTGATTACTTGATGTTTACCACTTTTCCCCCATTTGGAATATGATGGCTCCTAATCCCTTTCTACTACTGTCTGTCTGGACATAGAAAGGACGTGTAAAATTGGGGTAGTGGAGCATGACCATTTTTAAAAACTTTTCCTTAATACTTTCAAACTCTTTCATTATGTTTACTTGTCCAGATCCATTGCTGGCCTTTCTTTAGAAGATTTATCAGATGGAAGGTGACTTGTGCAAATCCAGGGTAGAATTTGTGGTAATAATTGCACAACCCTAAGAATGACCAGATGTGCTTTCAGGTGGTAGGCTTGGGAAATTTCTTGATGGCTTTCACCTTGTCTGGGTGTTTCTTAATACCCTGTCCATTTACAATGTGTCCCAGGAAGGATATCTCAGGGAGGGCAAAACAACTCTTTTCCAGGTTAATTATAATATTCTTTTCAGCACACTCCTGGAAAAACTTCTTTAGGCACCTTAGATGTTCTTCAATGTTTTGTGAGGCAATCACCACATCATCAACATAGCAAACAAGATGTTTATTAATTTCTTCTGATAAGACCATGTCAATGCATCTCATCAATCCAGCTCTGCTATTGATTAAGCCAAATGGAACTCTCCTGAACCGATGAGTCTGACCATTGTGTCTAAAAACAGTATACTTCTAATCCCTTGGGTCTAGTGTCATTTGCTAGTAACTGGCCATAAGGTCCAATGTAGAAAACACAGCCTTGTTGCTAAGTTGAGTGAATATTTCTTGGACAGATGGTGGAACATCTCATTCAGGGATTGTAATGCTATTGAGCCTGCAGGCATCTAAACATAGTCGGATGGCACCACTTTTCTTTTTGATTACCACCAAAGGGTTGTTATATGGTGATGGTCCCTTTTCCATGATTCCCCAATCCATCATCTATTCTATTTGGTGCTTGACTTCCTCTTTGTATTGGAATGGGATCGGATATGTCTTCATTTGAAAATAGTTTTCTTCTTTGACTTTAATATGATGCACATAACCTTTAATTTACCCCGGTGTATTGGAGAATGCTTTCACATTGTTGTTGAGGATCTGGCGTAGTTAGTCTTGATCTTTTGGGGACATTAATGCTGATTCTTGAACCTTTTTTTGATGAGCTCTAGGTCTGCTTCCTGAGCAATACACCCTACTCTCATGCAGGTATTACTATTCAGGCCTCTAAAAGGGATTTGTTCTTTCCTGAAAATCAGCTTGCACTGGGCATAATTTATTGTACACTGGTGTTGATATAAAAAATCTGAGCCTATCACAAGGTTATGAATCAACCCAGCTACAATCAAAAAGGAGTGTCCAACTGTGGTGGTGCTGAGGGTCATTTCTAGCCAAACTTGGTAATTTTCTGTTTTGGTTTTCTTTCCATTAGCAAGTGTTAATTGAACAGCCCGGGTGGGTAACCGTAACATGTTTTCCCTTTTCCAACTGGTCATACCATCCTTTTGATATTAGGAAAACTTGACTCCCTGAATCTAATAGGGAATGAGTTACCAGGTTTCTTATTTTGATGTGAATGGTGGGACATGGATCAATGGGTGACTCTGATAATGAGGTGTCTGCTTCATTGATGATAGTGGAGATGGAGTTTTCTTGTGACCCCTTTGTGTTCCTGAATCTTTTGTTGGGACATAGTTGGGAGGAACATTGATCCTGGTATCTTCTTTTCAGCATGGTTTGGTTTTGGTCATAGTTTACTCGATGTTGACTATTCCCTGGTTTTGGTCATAGTTTACTCGATGTTGACTATTCCATCTCTGGGTTGCTATGGATTGAGTCCACAGGGGCTCCCCTTTCTTCACTCTTTCTTGGGGTTCTGTGTAAAAATTTCTGAGATCCATGGTAGTCAGCAAGTGTGCCATTTCATCTACATTCATAATCCTGCTTATCACCATTGCTTGCTGAACTGGCTGGGGCATGTTGGATTGCATGGTCCGGATGATATGAGCTTCCGAAAATGGGAATGCGGTGAGAGATCTGAATTGCGCTACTTGACGGAGGAAAAACTGAGTGGTTGTTTCCCTCCCTCGATATTTTTCATGCGAGATTTGCTGAAGAATCTGATCTTGATGCTTCTCACTCCAGTAGCTAGTCAATAATGCTGCTTGGTATTCATCAAATGTTTGGGGTTTTCATGCATTGACCCCCACCAATTCTTTGCTGGGCCCTGTAGATAATGATTAGCAATAGCAAGTTGATCTCCCTCACTTGCCTGGTAGAAATAGAATAGTTCTCTTAAACTATCCAGGTGGGCCTGAGGATTTTCTCCTGGATCTCCTTGGAATACCTTGACCTGGATGAATGTGGCCAGATTTGGCTGAATTCCAGGATCAATTACTGCCCGGGGATATATCGGGGTGCTAGTTGGGTGATCATTATTTATTTGTGGATCTATCAGGACCTCAATCTTTGTGGAGCCAGTTGGGCTTTTCCAGTTTTGATCCTTGAGGTGTATGGTAGTGTTTGTTCCAGATCCTTTTTTAGGTCATGGAATGGGTTGAGTTTTTCCAAATGTGGGCCAGACATCTTTCTTTCACTTTCTAGGTTTCGAGTTTCCCATTGGTGTTGGGCTTGCCATCAATTCCCTCATGGATTTTCTGCATATCTGTTTTGATTCTGACTTGTTCCTCTAGTAATTTGTTAATTGCAGATTAAGACTTTTCCATGCTTGTTTTGGTCTGTTCACACCCCTCCCACAGCTCTTTGATATCTTTTGCAGCTTGCATTTCTCTTTCTTTGATATTTATCTCTGTCCTTTGGGATAGTTCTTTCATTTGTTGTAGAGATCTCTCTGCCATCATTTGACTCCACATTAATTTGAATCATCCTCATCATATTCTGGAGCATGGCAATCACATTTTTATCTTCTGGAAATACTTGGGCTGGTTTCATGTCATGGATGAGTGTAAAGGGATCCTTTACAGTGACTTCTGAAATTTGTTCCATGTTTTCTTCTTTCACTGAGATGCTGGCATCAACATCTTCACTTTCCTTTTTTTCTATGCTGTTATCCATTTGGATTTTGAAAAGTTTGACAACAGTAATAATGCTGATCTTAGAATTCAAAGATATTTTACTGGAAATATGGCTAATTGAAACTTTAAGACAATCTTGAACAACTAGAATGTAAATGTATTTTGTATCTTGAAATTTATATAATCATTAATTCTAACGTTTGCTTCCCTTACTCTGTCCACTCTACTCATCATGCTTTACTGACTGTGTCCTTTCTGACCTGCCATACTAAGTTTCTGTCTGTTTTAATCTGGACATTAAATAATTGTTTCAACTTCAACAAAAAATTTTACTTGATCATGAGAATGACTGATTTGTTTTTTTTTTTTTTTGATTCTAGCTGGTCACCCTTGGCCATTCCTTGCCTCTGAAATGGACTTTAATCATTATTTTCCAAATTTAATGCATAATCTTGTTGTTATAAATATTACATTGCATACAATTTTATTACATATTACACCAGTTATAAAATTCTTCACTCTCCAAATCTCATATATATAAAAAAAATGTTGTTGTTTAGGATTACCATGGTTCTTTATTTATTTTGAACTTGATAACGAATTTATAATGGTAATAGGTACTCTATTTCCTACACCAGGGCGCCAGTTATCAAGATCAGCAATAATATAACATTTACAGATAGCTCTACTACATATAAAAACAGGTATATATATATATATATATTAAAATATATATGTACTTTTATTGATTGTTAACACAGTATGCCCATATGAATAA